>WAAG01016790.1:12725-92548 GCA_013390105.1 Tichodroma muraria
TGGGGGAGTCGCGGGTTCCCGGGAGACCGGAACACTGGCGAACCGACGCCCTGCCGCGGTGCTGAGGCAGCCGAGAGCCCCGAGAGCCGGTCGGTGCCGGTGCCCACGGGTCGGTCGCTGTCGCCGCGGTCCGGGATGGGGTGAGCCCCTCCTGGCTCTGCAGGTTGTTCCTGGTCTCATAGGGAGAGAGAGACGTTGGGCACAAAGGGGCTTTAGCGCTCTTGGGACGGTAGCAGGTGGAATCGGCTTCTCAGAGGCTTTTCCAAGTGGCAGCCGCGGGGCGAGAGCGGGTGGCAGGAGGAGGCTCGCGGGCCCGTCGAACCACCGGCTCTCTCGCCTCTCCCGTCTCTTGGCAGCGGTGTCCACCTCTGTCTTCATCGTGGCGATCCTCATCTTGCTGCTGCTCTTGTACCACCGGGACCCCACGTGCTGCCAGTTCCTCTGCTCCTGCCGCCTGTTCCAGACCCCCAGCCAGTATGTGAGTGTCCTCCGAGTCCTCCCTTTCTTCCTCCTGCCCACGAGTCTCCCTCTGTCCCCCGAGCTCCTGTTCCCTTGTTCTGGGTCTGTGGGGCTGCACCGCCAGGTTACCGTCCTGCAGCCTTGCTGGGATTGCTGATGGACGTGGGTCCTCCAAGAAGAGCTGGGCTCTGCCACCTCCTTGCTCCCACTCTATCCAAGAGATCCATCCATCCACCCACCCAGTCCTGCCTGGCTGTGCCATTGTGGTTGTATCGCCAAGGCCTAACACTAACAGCTTCCCTGCTCTCCACACAGCTCGGGAGGGAGGTTCTCCTCCCCCTGCACAATCATGTATGGGGTTGAGTTGTGCTTTATAGGAAGGGGCCAAGCAGGGAAGGGAGCTGGAAGCTGAGGGCAAAGGCAGACAAAGCCACCCACATCCCTGACAACTGGCTCTCGTGCACAGCTCCTGGGGAGCAGTGAGACACAAAGCCCTTTCGCTTGTGTCTGTAATTTCCTGGGGCTGGCTTTCAACTAAGGAAGCTGATGGAAAAAGAGCAGCATGTGTAGCCAGCATTGCTTTTGTGGCAGTGACTGCCTAGGGAAAGCTCAGCCTCCAGAGGTGCAAGGATGGCTCTTGAGGGGAGGGCTGCAGGTACTACTTTGCAGTCCCTGGGAGAAGAGTGGACATTCAACCTCACTCGCAAGGGGTGGAGAGACTAGTGCTATGAAAGGCAAATCTAATAGTCCAGCACAGGCTGGGAAGTCCCCAGCAGAAATCATAGTGGAAACAGGCTGTACTGATGGTGTCCTTGTCCGATCGTCTCCACTCCTTTCCCTTCCTTCCCTCCTGTTGCCTGCCCATGGCATACACTGGGAGAGGGCCCTGCTGCTGTGCTCCCTTGCCCTGTGGAGCTGCACCCTGAGGCAGTGGGATGCTCCCTGAGCTCTGAGGTGAAAACTTCAAGCAGGCATTTTGCCTTTAGCAAAGGGCTGTGCAAAAGGATGGATGCAAAGAACTACATATGGAAAGGGAACATATATAAAATGTATTCCCTTCAGAAAAAGAGAAGTAGTTTGTAATGTGTGAGGCAGCTTTTGGGCAGGAATAGTTGCACTGATTTTGCTCATCAGTTATTGAATCAACAGTTGGGTGATGTTTTCCTGCAGCTTCTGTAGCTGTGCTGTAGGGCTAAGATAAACAGTTCCTTGGTCATTAAGAGCAAAAGTACATCCTCATAGTCCTCCCTGCGCATCCCTGGTTGCCCTGGAAGTCTCTGGGCTGGTTTCTACTGGCAGAGATGGAGTTTTCCGAGAGCAAGGTACAGCCCTGGCTCAAGTCCTGGCTTGAGGGGCTGTTCTCTGTGAACAGGATTTCTGCTCACTGTTGCTCAACACCTTGACAGGGAATCCAGTTTAACTGGAGCAAGACAGCTTGGGAACAGGACAGCTACTGCCCTGCAGATTTGCTTGCTGCAATTACCCTGACATGACAATCTCAGTAGATAAGAGCTTACAAATTCTGTAACCCTGAGCATGTGATGAAGCTCTTATCTACATCAGCGGAATAGTTGGGTTGTTTTTTGTTGTCCCCCAAAAGAGATGGTTCTGCTGATTTTTAATGAAACCCTGCCCTAGGGCCCAGACTGTCCCTCTGGCTGTGCTCTGCTCCAGCTGGCTCCAGCCCTTGGGCAGACCCTGCACTGCCAGGGAGGATGTGCCAGAGCTGTTGGGTGTCACTGAACAGGCAGGGACTGCTGCCAGCAGTGAGAGCTGCAGGAACCACATAGGCAGAGGGAGCAGCTCTTCCTCTGCCAGGGTCCTGCTGTCCCTTGAGAGCTGGTTGAGCTCTGCTCTCTGCCGGCAAGGATGTGAGGGATTTTGGCATTGCTCATATCCTCCTCACTGTAGGACCGTCCCCCGCCCTACTTCAGCAGCAGCCAGCAGCTGGTGGGACCGCAGCGTGGAGCCTCACGGCTGGAGAGCACTGCTGAGAATCCCGGCATGCAGGTGATGGCACGGTCGCTGCTGGGAGATGGGCGGGATCACAGCAGAGGTGCTCCTGAGCTTGGAAAGAGACTCTGGTTACGGGGTTTGCCTGGGGCAGAAGGTGCTGGGCAGCATCTTCTGGTGCTATCCCACAACTTTGGGAAGTGCTGCAAGTATGTAAAACCCCCGGGGTAGGCGACATGTGGAGGGAAGGAATATTGCAAGAGGACACCACAGTGCCCTGAGGTGTTTGGGCATGAAGTGTCAGTGGTAGATCCTGGGGGCTGGGATCCTGCAGCGCAGATCATGGCATAATTGCCTCCTGGAAGGGCAGATATCCTCTCTGGGTGTTCAAAGGAGCCTACAACTACCTACAACTTTGAACCCTGAATTAACACAAGGTTGCACCAGGACATGAACTTCTAGTGATGAGAGCCACCATCACACTGATGCTTTTCTGGGGATGGGCATTTCTAGGGAGACGAGCTCTTCTGTGTCGGACCCCCCAGCACCTACCAGCTCCCATCCTGGGAGCAGCCCCGCCTGCCCAGCTACGAGAGTGTGAGGAAGAAAGATCGCCAGCGGGAAATCCATCAGATGATTGCCGAAAGGTTTGGGCTGTGGGCAGAGCCATCCCAGGAGGTGAGCTCTCCTCCCTGCAGTGGGGGGCTGGCAGAAGCCCATGGCAGTCACCACTGTGGTCTGTATCTGTGTCTTGCTTCAGCAGTTGGTGGTAGCTGAGGACTCTGTGCTGTGATTGCCTTCCCCTGATAGCTTTTATCTCTGGGAAAGCACAAAGTGTATCGGGAGGCTCCTTTGGTGTGCATTTGTGCTGGTTAATGATCCATCTCCCTTCCCCCAGTGGATTTGCAGAAATGCCTGTACCAGGAGGCAGGGCAGAGTCCCAGGGAGAAAGGGCAGGCTCTCCAGATCACCTGCTCCATACAAGTCCAGGCTCAGAGTGTTATTTTTGGATCTCTAAGGCTTTCATGGGTTCTTGCTTCCTTCTCCCTGCAGGACACTCCTGGGGTGACCCCTTGCTATTACCCTGAAGTGCTTATGGCTTATTTATGAGCAGGAGGATTTGCTTGTTTTATGATATTTAAGATTTGCACTCCCACAACAGGGAAAAGTGAGTGCATCCTGCCAAGCAGGTCCTGTGGCAGCATCCTGAGATGTTCCCATTCAGAGACCTCATTGTCTCAAGCAAAACAAAAACGTTTGAAACCCTGAGTAAAGCATTAAATTTCACTGACTTACCTGGATTTTGAGCTCTTAAAGCTGTACCGTAAAGCCTGGCATAGTCAGCCCTCATCACTCGGTATTTGGAGCTATATCTAATGACACCTGCATGAAAAGTACCAGCTTGATATAGTGGGAGGTGTCCCTGCCTGTGCAAGGGTTGGAACTGGATGATCTTTAAGGTCCCTTGCAACCCAAACCATTCTGTGATTCTATGAAACCTGGGCAGCGGAAGCACAGGAGAGTAAGGATCCAAAGACTGAGGAATGAAGTAGTTGACAAACAGCACTGGAAACACTTCCACAACATCCTCATACCACTTCCTGTCACCTGTCAGGAGAAAGCTAGCCCAGCTCTGCCAAAATAAATGTGACAAGGCCTGGAGGTTCCTCTGTGCGGTGAGACTTGCTGCCGAAACCTGGGTACAACACCTGGTTTATAGATAGTTGTGTAAATATCAGTAATTCTTCTTTAGTCAAGGGAAAGCAAATGACAGCCCTCTCTCAACAAGTCAAGTTCTGGCCTTCTGCCAAGTCCTTGAAGGGGAACAGGGAAGAGCAGGAACCTGGCGCAGTGTGAGAGGGGAGAATGTGTCTCTCAGCAGGTTTGTGCTGTGTTCCAGACCAATGCTCTCATCTCCAGGTGTTCCCCAGCCTACAGCTGGCTGCACTGGGGGACTGTGGGGGTTTAGTTTCAGGCTGTGAGCCTTTTCATCCACTCTGTAAGAAGAGGTGGGATAATCTCCTGGTTATTTCCATTGTAATGCTGTTCCTCTCTCCTCTATAGATGCCACCTCCTTATGAGCATGCTCTGAGGCATCCTCCAGCTTTCTCAGGAATGGGAATAAGCTCAGAGACCTTGGACAGACATGGTGTTCCAGACCTTTTCCATGCCCCCCTCAGCTACCAAACTCAGCGAAACACTGCGGTGTAAGGCCTTGGCCTCAGTGTACTGCTGCTTCCCATGCTGTCAGCAACAGAAGTGCCTGGGATACCATTTTCCTCCACAGGGAATGGCCAAACCTTCACCCAGATCCACAATCAGCAAGCCCAACCCAGCCATCAGTGACATCCCTCTTGCAGGACAAGAACAACCACAAAGCCATTGCTGGGTACCGCGCTGAGCACAGGAACCAGGGAAACAGGAACCAGGGACATCTGCTCACTCTTCTCTGGCAAACACCAAAGGCAAAGGTCCAGCTGCTGGAGCTGCACAGGGAAAAGCCAAGGGGAAGGACTGCTAGGCCAGAGCTCCTCAGGAGCAGCATTTCATACCTCTGTGAGGCAGCACTGCTGGCTGTACAAACGATCAGACCTCAGGCACTGGTCGTGCCATGCTGCTTCACCTGTTTCTTAGGTTATCAGGTGTTCCACTGTATCTGGATTGCCTGCCAGGTGGAAATCCTCGCCTGTGAGTGGCAGAAGGGATGTGCTCTGGAGGACTGCTGCCTGCTCTGGCACCAATGGCCTCGGTGACCAACAGCGGTTCTGTAGAGACCCCACACACAGATTTGGAGGGGCTCCATGGGTTGTACACAAATACAGACCACCAAGATGAACCATGGGCCTGGATATGCAGGCTGGAAAAGGACAGATGCACGGACTGAACAGCTGGAGGTCTACATGAAGACTGTGAAGCACAGGAGGACACGTGTGGCTGACCCAGTTCACCTGGTCTTCTGCAGAGCAGAATTGTCTAAATAATGTCAACTCTGGTGTCCTTACACAACTGATTTTGATAACCTGTTTTCTACTGCAGAGTCAATGTTTCAGATTGTTTACAAACCTGTAGATAAAATGAGATCAGTTTGGGCACAACACATTTGGGCTCCTTTATTTTGAGCAATACAAGCTCAAAAATATCATGTAATGACTCAAAGATAAAAGGATGAGTGTCCTGGATGCTGCTTTATCATACACCTCCAGCTGCTGAACTTCAAATACCAGCCCCAATTTGGGCATCTTACCAGGCACCCTGAACTTAGTAATGAGTTAGAGTTAGGCCTGTGAACTTGCCTCACATGGCCAGTGAATGGAACACTCAGATACTTAAGTTAATCATTGAGGTGAGTGAGGTAAAGGGAAAAATTCAGCTTCTGGGTATACAGCATTAGGGGAATGTGGAAAAGGATCTGTTCTGCAGTATTGTGAATTAAGGTACAAATAGAACAGTAATGACTAAAAATTAGAAAAAATAGAGGGAATTATTAGCAGGACAAGTACTGACACAAGAGTGATTGTAGAGGGAATTCATCCAGTGGCACAACAGATCAGGCTCTCCAGATTGTAAATGACCATGGTAACACATTCCATGAGCAGCCAAGACCTTCAGCTGCCCCACTGCATTTATTAAACACTCTTAAAAATGCCAGCAGGTGATCTCAGTGCCTGAACACAGACCACAAGCCCTTCAGGAGTAAAACCAAGTCCTAAAATGGTATCTTCAGAGCCACTGTTGTCTTTAGATGCCAGTACAGCTGTAATGTTCTGTCCTTTCCATCTGTGCCCACATGACACAGCAGGTTCACAGCATGGTGATGAGTTTGAAGCTTCCTACCTCTGTGGTAGGGACAACACTGATAAAAGTTTTATAAAGGACTGCTCCTTTGGGCAGCTGGCAGATCACATCCCTGCTCTCGCTGCTGCGGGGTGGGGGCACGTAGACCTCTTTGGTGTATCTCACAATCCCGTCCTCCAGGGCATAGAGTGTCTTGTTACGGCCCATCCCCACCTGGGAGAGGATGAGGAGCATTAGAAAGGAGAGGCTGCTCATCCACAACCAAAGCGGATCTGATCATTGGTCTGCCTTGTTTGATATCCTGGCTTCAGCAGCATCTGTTGCTTTATTTTTTAAAGTAAAATAACACAACTTGCTTCCAGCAACCAGTTTGCAATGGTTCTCAGTATGAGACAAGAGACACCCATTCCACCCTGAAGCACAAGTGCCCAGCCAGGTCACAGAAGTGTTCTGGGATATCCATTACTTGCAGACCTCCCCTGAGTCCCATGAACACAGGGAAGTTCTATGAACACAGGCTCTGTGACTAATACCACAGAACACAGGGATGAGCATTAAGAATGGGACTGAAAGAGAGGAGGCAGTGAGTGTGGAACTCTGGGGGACACTGCTGTTCTCTGAAAACCAAAGAGAGAGAAAAGGCCTTACGTGAGCGCCGGGATGCCAGCGGATCAACTTCTGTGTAGCCAAAATGTTTCCTGCATGGACAAATGCACCTGCAACAGAGTGACACAGTCAGACTGCAGAGAAACAGCTCCCCAGAGCCCTGGCAGAACACAAATAATTCCAGGACTTAAAAATCCTCGCTTTCTGTAGGCATTTTCTAAGGAAAAATTACTTCAAATGCTAAAAGCATCTGAACAAAAATGCTGTTAGCAGGAAATAAAAGGGCAATGGATAGACCATGGCAAAAAGTCAAATCTCTGAATAGATTGCTTTTAGGGTACAAGGCATTTTCTGGCTGCTGAAGGCATTTGTTTTATTACATTTACATTGATATGTTTCCACTGGCAAAGCTAATAATTATTAAGCACTCAGCTGCAAGAATCTACACTTTGGCTTCTACTAAGCCTCATAATTCTCTTCTTTGTAAACACTGGAAATGCTGTCTTTCCACCCAGCGTGGGGGGAAAGTGTAGTGCAGTTATGAGGTGGCCCATAGTGTTCCCGCCTCCTGGGCTCTCTGGAGAGGCAAAGTTAGAACCAAAGTACATTTTCTGTAGGCAATTTTGGCTGGTGGGTCGAGGGCTTATGGTAGGGGGAGCTGACTCACCCTGCCCTCCCACCAACGACCCACGATCAAGAGATTTCACTGCTCCTCCCCTTCTCTTTCTCCTGGAAAAGTGCCCTGCCCACCTCCTCCTGAAACACTCAACAACTGACACCTATCAGGGGAAAGAAGCTGTGAAGAACCTAGTGAAATGCAAATAAGATACTCAGACCTACCTTCGACTTTTTTGAACCCACGGCGTTTCCCAGGGCTGCGGCCACCTAGGTTTTTCGAGCTGCCCCCACTTTTCTTAGAAGCCCATCTGACAGCAACCAGGCTCGTATGGTGAGTGGTTAAAACTGGGTTAGGCGATAGAACAACATCAGCAGCTGGAAATACTATCATACATAATTCCTTCTGTCAGATGTAAAGGATATCAATTAAGACAGGCTTTAATTTTAAAGGCAAAGGAAAGCCCTGGGAGAAACAAAAAGTACTTCCAAGATTAATTAGACCAAAATGGCCTAAGTTCCTTGGAAAAAGGCCACATCTCAAGTGCTGCTTCTGCCCAGGTAAGAATAACTCTCAGCAACAATGTTAAATGATGTGCACAAATTCCTGTTTCATTCTTGTGAAATGTAGCACAGATATCACTGGTCGCTGTGGATTGCTCTTACAGTGCTTTGAGAAAAGATGGGTTGTGATTTGTTTCAGTTTCCCCTTTGACCAAATGGCATTTACTTACACAGTTACATTCTGAAATCTTACAAATGAGCACACTCCAGTTCTGGAAAATATATAAACATCTATGACCAGCCAGAAACAGTCTGAGGGGTATCCAGAAGGAACATAAAGACTGGACTTGCTGATGTTGGAGGTCTTTTCCAACCTTAATGATTCTGTGATTAAAGGCTCTAAGAAGAAATACAGACCCCTGGGAGTGGCAAAAAGAGAGTCTGGAGCACCGTTTTTTTCATTAATCCTCCCAGCTTAAGGAAAGTGTTTAAGGCCAGGTTGAACAGGGCTTGGAGCAACCTGGTCTAGTGAAAGGTGTCCTTGCCCATGGCAGGGGTAGGAACTGAATTATCTTTAAGTTCCCTCCCAGCTCAAGTCATCATTATGTTAAAAATCTCTTGCAGTTAGGAGACAAACCTAATTTTTCGGAATCCCTCTATTTAGCCTGTTAAGCAGCAGGTTAGTGCAGAACAGTGTCCTTAACCTGTCCAAAACCACTAGTCTAAATTAATTAAATCATCACAGATACTCAGCGAGCTGGAAATATGTCCCATCACTGATAGTGTCCAAGGACAGGTTGGATGGGGCTTACTGCAACCTGGTCTAACGGAAGATGTCCCTGCCCATAGCAGGGAATTGGAAAAAGATGATCTTTAAGGTTCCTTCCAACCCAAACCATAATTCTATGAAATACTGTTGAGGAAACGGTACAAAACACCATTAATTTCAGAAGATGACCCATCAAATAAATTAAAGCTTCCGAGACTTTACAATTTACAATAAATTAGACAAAGACGAACTATAGTAACAATTTCACACACAAAAACCCGCCCATCACCACAGCTCCGCCTGAGCTCCAGGCAAAGGCGAAAGCCTCGGCCTCGCGCTACCGGCGGTGGCGTCCGGGCACGACATACTGCGGGGTGACCTCCCTGGGGCACCTTCTCCCGAGCTCATCCCTCCCGCTCCACGGCCAGAGCCCCGCTCCCGCTGCCCCTCATAGGGCAATGAGCTGGCACCCGCCCTCACTCACACAGCCGTCCCAACGCCGCCATCTTGATGGCGCCCCTTCCTCTTCCTCTTCCCGCTGGAGAGGCGGCGCGCACCCGCGCGCGCTGCGCGGCGATTGGCCCGAGCGCGCGCAGTCGCGAGCGTTCGGACCAATCGCCGCCCAACACACGCGCCTCCGGGCCAACCAGCGGCCGGCGCGGGCTTTCCCCTCAGGCGCGCGCGGGTGCCCCTGAGGAGACCGGGGGGGATGGCGGAGAGCGAGTCGGAGAGCAGCGAGGAGGAGAACCTGCCCTCCTTCGCCTACCTGCTGCAGCCGTCCCCATGCCTCGGCGAGCCGAGCTGCCCGCGGTCGCCATTTCCTGATCCTGAAGCGGCAGAAGCTGTCGAGATGGTGAGCAGCGGGAGCGAAGAGGTGGATGAGGAGGTGATGGACGTCGTCCCTTTGCATGAGATGGTCAAGATGAGTGTGGGAGCGGAGCCTGAGCCTTTCAACCTGGGCACTGTCGATACAGGAGAGGCATCTGGGCTTTGTGCTAGTGGTGACCTGATGGCTCCTGGGAGCGAAGGGCTGCGGGAAGACCTGGCGTCCTCTGGAGAAGTGGCTTGTGACAGTGAGAATGGTACACGCAGTGCTGAGAGATCCTCCTTGTGCTCCTTGCCAGTCCACTCAGACAGGCCTAGTAGCCCCCTGGTAAGCAGAGAAAGGCCAGAAACATCGCTCCCTCTCAAGAAGCGACAATATAGTCAGAAGGAACGGGAGGCAATCTGCCAGAATGCGTGGCAGAGAAGGAAGGAGCAAGAAGCAAAGAGGAGGGAGCGGGAGGATGAGAAAGAGAGGAAGAGAGCCGTTGCCAAGATGCTGAGAGCTCAGCGGCCAGGAGAGTGCCAGAAATACATAACAGTGGTGCTAGATCCAGGTAGTTGTCCTCACAGCCTGCACCTGACTTGTACTGACTGTTGCCTCCTCTCTCCGGAGGCCTGACCCGTGCATCGATTTCAGTCATTTTACAGGTGGAAGGTGGAGAGCAGATCCTTAGTGCTTTGCAGGCTGCCAATTATTCCTGTGTGTTTGAGAACCGCGCTGTTCCCTGCAGCATCAGCTGGAGGAGAAAGACAGTGTCATCACAGGTATGCGAGCAAAATTTTGATAATCTTGTCCTTTTCTTCATGTGTTATTTGCAGTCGTTAGTAATTGTATTTAGCAACCCAAGTAAACACCCTCTAATCTCCCTGCTCAGAGCTCTGAGTGGGAGCCTGAGTGGATTCTAAACAGGCTGTGGCCTGTTTGTTTTTGTATCTGAACAGATGGGAGGAGGAGATGAATGGACAGAAGAACCAAATGTCCTTGTTCTGCTTGGCTTGGAGGAGTTTCTGTCCATGGCTCACAGCTACAAGCAAGTGAGAACGCTCATGACTTTTGTGCTGCTGAACATGCCTTGATGCAAAACCTGTGTTTTGTCATCCCTCTTAGTGGCAGGAGAGTTTTGGTGTGTGAGGAATGCAAGGTTATACTAAAACAGAAACCTGGGTTTAGGAGCCATTAATGGGTTGTATAACATAAAGTTCTGACAAGCTTTCTTCGCTAGTTTAAATTTTTGACACGTTCCTGAAGAGTTACATTGTTACATCAAGTGAGTTTTTGGGTTTTTTTCTTTATTTCTGCTCTGAACTTTACATGGGATCAAGTATTGCTTGCTTGCCCTGAAGTGCAAGGGTGAGCAGACTCATCTGCAGACCTACAACTAGGGCTGTAATTTGCTGTGCTTCTCTGTGTACCTCAAAATGGTTTGACTCCTTATTTTTTCCATTCATCTTTGTAGAACACTGACGGCTGTGCAGAAAGGCAGAAGGAGACCCTGCAGAGCTTTGTAGCTCATATGATGGAGAAAATGCCTGGGAGAATTCTGGCTCTGGCAGTAGTTGGAGTAGAAAATTATTTCAGGTCAGATTTCTTCCCTCCAAATGTTTCTGTGTTTTCTCTGGCCTTGAAAAATGCCATAGGTATTTATGTTAATTCCTTCTAGGAAAGACTGGAGTATAAGAGGTATTCCCAGAGCTGCTCCACCACTTTTTATACAGAAACAGAAGCAAAGATCCATCCAGACTGTCACCTCAATCCTACTTTACTCTTTTTAGGTCTCTCCAAGTTCAGCCAAAACAAAGGCTGCGACAGACAGCAGCGAGTGGGAATCAAGAGAAACGAGGAGAAAGGAGGAAAAAGGAGGTTAAGGATTCTGGCCTAAACTTATCCAGAATGGATGTGAAAGAAGTGAGTGCTTTTAAAACAGACATGCAGCCATCATCTGTTGTCTCCCAGTATTTGAACATTTGACCCCGTCACACAGTTTTGTGGATGGGAGCACACTGCTTTCATTATTCATTAGTTCCTCAGTATGTGGACAGAGCTCTTTGGGTTCATCTCCCCACTGCTTAGTCGTGTGCCTGCTCCCACACTGACTGATGTCTCATTCACCTGGATACTGATGTCAGTCTCAGCACCTCTTGCCCTTCATGGCCTGTTGGCAACGCCCACTGGTGGTGGCCTGTTTGTAACAAGAGCCACAGAGGAGCTGAGGCAGCACAGAGGACACCGAGGTGACACTAACTGTCAGGAGACAGACTGCCCCTAAACACTTCAGTGTCTTAAGTTAACTGTTCCCAAAATGGAGAGAGAGAGTGAAGGTTCTTGTCCTAGAGCAGGACGTCTGTGACCCTTTTCTGTTTCAGACAAAAATGGAATTTGATGCAACAAGACTGATTGTGGCATTTGTTGTTTGCAATGGTGATACAGGCCCTGGTGGATCTGCAGCTGAGCACACAAGTCCAAATCAGCATTTTTGAGAGCAGTGAGGAGCTTGGGGAATATGCCACTATGTTCACAAAAGCTGTGGCTGAGGCACCATACAAGTGAGTAAGCAGAGGAGGTTTGGTCCTACCTTTGGACAGGCTGCACTTTAAGCTCCTGGGAAGGAATAGCAGGTACAACTCAGGATATAATGGTTCTTAAAGGTGCAGGTGACAGAGCAGCTGATATTGCAGCTCCTTCAACACAGGACTTGTTCTTGAAATTGATAGGCTTCATAGTCACAGGCTGGTTTGGGTTGGAAGAGACCTTAAAGATCATCTAATCCAATCCCCTGCCATGGGCAGAGACACCTTCCACTAGATCAGGTTGCTTAGTGCTCCATCCAGCCTGGCATTGAACACTTCCAGGGATAGGATATCCACAACTTCTTTGGGCAATTTGTTCTGGTGCCTCACCACCCTCAGGTTTCACACTGGAGCCTTGACATCAAGTAGAGCTTTTGTTCTGAGTCAGATTTTTGGAATGGGAAGGGAATGTGAGTAGGGTTGGCTCTTAGATTAGATAGAGTAGGGTTGATTCTTCCAGCTTTTTTTCTTCAGTGTGTAACCAAGAGACGTGCCTGAGAACCACTTGGCTCTTTCCATTGATAAGGGAGAACAGCAGCTTGTTACGTAGTGATAGCTAAGAAAGCCATCTTGTGCAGTCTCACACAATCCTGGCATTCCTATCAGAGCAGCTGCTGGCTTTTCATGTCAACCATGACAAGAGATGAGATGTCATTAAAAATGACATCTAAAAGTGTTTTATTATGGTTGACAGCCAGAAGGTGAATTCTTGTTTACCACTTTGTCTGCAAGTTGGCTTGTGTCAGGATTGCTGCTGAGTACAGGATTGTTTCTTTTTCAGTAGCAATCTGGGTCTTAAAGAAATTGGTAATGCATGTAAAGAAAACAGGGTCAAATTGTTCATGATTCCTTTGATGCCAGTTGTGTCTCTGACAGCTCAAGTGAGGGATGACGCTCTGGCTCTGCGATAACAGATGGCAGGAACAGCCTCTTTTCTCATTTCTTCACAGCGTCATTGTCTCATTTGCTTCCTCATTCCTTGTTCTCCCTAGGCGAGAGAGAGAGAACACAGGGTTCTCTTTCTGCGTGGAGAAGGGCTGTTGCAGAGGGGTGAAAGTGGATCCTTCTGGAAAGGGTCTCTTGAAAGTTTGGAAGAAGCAGATACAGCAATTTAACCGTGTGAGCTCTGAGATGGCCGAGGCTATTGTGTCTGCCTACCCTTCTCCTCAGCTTCTGATCCAGGTGAGGATGCCCCAGGGATACCCAGCACTGTGTGCAGCACCCAGCTTATGCAGGGGTGGAAGAAGTAATTTAATCGGTATTAAATTAGGCACAGTGATTCTGTATGAGCGATTCAGTAAGTTAGCGAAGAAACCAATTCCTTGGCATCCACAGTTCTGGCTTCCCACTGAGGGAGCAGCGCTGGCTCCACTCTCCAAGCTCACAGATGGGACTCGGGCAGAGACCAAGGGAAAAATGAGTGGACATTGTGGAAGGGCAGAGCAGGTACAGGTGCATAGCTTTGATTGGTTTTTTGAGCAATGGATGGAAGTGGGTGATCCCGTTGTTCCCTTTGTGTTGCTTTTAGGCCTATGAGAGATGCTCCTCAGACCAGGAGCGGGAGAACATGCTGGCCAATATCCCTGTGCACCGTGGGGAGGGTGTCACAGCCACCTCCCGGCGCATTGGGCCGGAACTGTCCCGACGCATCTACCTGCAGATGACTTCCCACGATCCTGACCTCTGCCTGGATTTTACTGGGTAGCACAGGGAGAAAGGGTTTTACTGTTTATCCGGTTAAGTGTTCAGTTTTGGATTTCACTGGGTAGCTCCAGGGAATAAGGGTTTTACCATTTGTCTGATCAAGTTTTCAGTTTTCTTCTGTGAAGAAGTGCTTAGATAACACTCATTGATCCTTGTTTAAAGACCTGAAGCACATTTAGATTTTATTGTAGCAGGAAAAAAGTTGGCTAAAGTTGCTGAATAGCAGGAGTTTACACAAGAAAGATGGTGAACATCTTCCCTAAGCACATAAGTTGCACACAGCTTATAGTACTGATGTTGTTTTATTTGTCTTTCTGTAAAATAAAATTTTGAAGAATAACCTTTGCTTCTGAACATGGCGTCTTGAACACAGATGGGTATGTCCTCTGCTGAAAGGAATGTTCCTGTTGCTCTCCTGAACTGCAAGGACATACCTGCTCCTGCCTTTGGGACAAATCCTGATGCTAGAGCAACATGGTGCTGCCCCCCCAGTACCTGCTCTAGTGAGGTGAAAGAGCTTTACCTCACAAAACAGCCTCTCATTGTTCTGCTGCAGCAGATGGGAATGAGTAGGACTAATTTTCAGATATAAGTTTAGAATGCTGTGATTAAGTCTCCAGACAGCTTAATCTAGAGAGGGTCTTGAAATCTGATTATATGTGCTGGAATTATGAGGTCTAAACAGCTTCCTTTTAATTAGACTGGGGACCACGGCCTGTCCGTGCAGCCATCAGCACTTGTGTGCACGCAAGGACAGTTGAGGGTGTTTGTAACAGCATTGCTGAGATGAGTGCTCAGAGAATAAAACTGCATCCCATGTGTGGAAGTTAACTCTTTGGAACTCTGCTGCTTCGAGTATAAAAATCCCTACCTGCCCTGCTTGTTCCAGGCATCCAGCAGGAGCCCTGGCCTGGCCAGAAGTACTGCTGACCTGAATATATAAACTGTATAAGCCTGGTGCTTGCCAGCCTATGCAACACTCATCTGGATGTTGGCAGGAAGGGCTGCATAGAGGAAGCATTGCTTTAGATGCTGTTTGTCATTTTCCTGAACATTTCTGGGTAGGGAGTAAGGATCTTTTAAATAATGGGATGAGTTAGACACCCAAAGCAAAGCTTAAAGGTTTGAAGGAAGCTTTGAAACATGCACCCTCTTAAGGCAGAGGCAGCCCTTCCTTCCTTTTATCTGATACTTGTGCTGCTGCTCTCTCCTGTGTGATATTCAGGGAACCACAATCTTATCATTGGGTTACAGAAAAATGAAGGTTTACTGCTGTGATGGTTTCCCCCATAGCACTGCTCCTGGCAGCAATAATCCCAGGTATGAGAAGAGGGAATGATTCTGGAGACCAGTGTAGGATGTCTCAGTGGAGTCTGTAGCACAGATATTCTCTGAAACCTGCACTTCATTTTAAGTACTCACAAAGCCCTTAAGGATATGAAAAACTTCTGCTTGATGGGGGTTTTAAAAGGAATTTTTAAAATGAATTATTTAAAAGGAAATTCTAAATAATTCACAGACCATTACAGAGGTAAATTTTCCTTTCTCGAAGTGCAAACCATCAAACCTCCCAGCCTTCCCCCAGCCCCGAGGCTTCCCCTTTCCTGCCAGCAGTGCTCCCACAGTGCCACCCAGTGCTGCTTTTGCAGCTGCAGCAGGCAGGAATTATTCCCATATACTTGGAAACGTGTGGCTGTTCCTAAAAGGCCTAATTAAAACTAAAACCATATTAACAACATAAACATCCAGTTCAGACAAATTGCTGTGAAAACTTGTATTGAAAATTTTCAGCTCCTTTCAATAGCACATCAGCCTCTTTGCTCCAACATAGAGATGCACAGCCATCCTACATGCCTGTAATTGGTCCTGGAGTGGGGCCTTAGTGTATTATTCCCATACAGCCAAACCACCAAATGAGAGCAAGAAATGGACATGTATTAAAAACCTTCCACCTCCAGCACAGAGCTACAGCTGTCTCACCCAGGTGATGTGAGGGCTGGCTTGTTCCCATTCCTATAGACTGTCAGCTTCCTGTACCTGACAATCCTGGTGGACGCCACTTGGAGGCAAGGAATGGTAACAAGTTTAGGTTAACGTGCACAAATAATGGGAGTTACAGGCTGACTGAGAGACATGCACAACAAAGATGGTTTGAACAATAGCTCTGCTGTGTGGAGTGGACCAGCAAACCAACGCTGACTGGTTCAAAGCAGTTTCATCAGAACACAATTCCATAGGAATTCTGGCTGTGTAGATGGTGGAAGGAGATGCTGACGAAGCAAGTGCCCATCTAGGACAATCAATGCTGTGAGTTGTGCTGTAGCATGTTCTGCAGGGTTTTGTGGTTCTGCAGAGCAGCCACCACGTCCTCGTAGAGGGTGTTCACGCTGACGCACAGAGGTTGATGCTGCAGCTCCGTCAGCTTGCAGGCAGCCAGAGTACAGAGGATGCAGAACAGCACAAAGAGCAGGACTCTCAGCACCGACCGCGACCACGAGGGCTTGTGCCGGGGAGGCTGAGTGGGACGGGAGCTGGAGGCCGGCTCTGCAGTGAGAACATGAACAGGACAGAATGTATTGACTATAACAGGCTATGCTCACAAACTGTTCAGGTAAGATACTTAATCCTCTGCTGCAGTTGGCTCTTGTGAATTTTCATCACTTAGCTCTCATAAACAAGTAGATGTGCAGGGTTTTTAACTGCTTAGGATGAAGTTTCAGATCCAGTTTCACGGGCAGCAGTGAAGAGGGTCTAATGCACCTCTGTGTTGCACAAGATCTGATTATGCGAATGTAGTTTAGTAGACTTAAGAAAAAATGAGTGAAGTTCTCATTAGGAACAGCTGGAGAAGTTCCTGACTTGTAGCTCCACAGTTCATGGGAGCACAGGCAAAGGGGAAAAGGGCACAGCAGCAGAGTTTATCAGAACTCCTGTAAGTTCCCCCCTACCCTCTCCCACCGTCTCCCAGTATCTGGCCTGCATGAAAGCAATTCTGGCAGCATCACGATCTGATGACAATGAAATTGTCAATGACACAATGGAAATGTGTCATTGGAATTGGATTGAAAATGATACAATCCCACCCCAAATGGACACTACTTACTTCGGGTGTGCACCGTTTCCTTTTTAGTTTTCTTCTCCATCTCCTGTTTTGCAGCTTTCTGAGCATCGTACTCCCGCCTTCTGCGCTCCTTTTCCTCTGCCTTCTCTCGCTTCCGCACTTCTCTCTCCTGAGCCTCCTTTGCTCGCTGTTCTGCTTCACGCTTCTTCTCCATTTCTGGGAGTTAACAGCAAGTTTTTCCCTTTTGTGTAAAAGGCTGTCACTGCCATTTTCCTTATTACCTTATTATCCCAACTGGAATGAGGAAACCAATTAAACAACTATCCTCTTTTTTATAATTTTATTTAGATTACATACCTTGCATTTTGCTGTGCTTTTCTTTCATGGTTTAATAGGTAACCTATAGCACATTCCATCTAGAGATTTAACTATTCCTCAGGCCAAGAAATCACATACTTACCCCCCTGCTATCTTTCTCCCTCCAACCCTTTCACCCTACTACTCCCTGAATACTTTGGGTTTGGGTGGCTACAAGTATGTGTTAGATGGCAGTTTGTTAGATAGTGATCAGCACGTTTGGGTGTGTTAGAGAGACCAAGGGCAGTCCTCAGCATGTGGGGACTCTTTGTGCCTACCTCTCTCTGCCTGGAGTTTCCGCTGCCGTTGTCGATCTTGCTCAGACTGGATTGCTTTCATGTGCTGCAGTACCTTAAAGTGCCAAGAAAACAACCTGAGGGCTGTGCAGAAGCCTCGTGGCACAGTCAGTTCAGAACAGAACAGATGGAGTGTGGCTAAGGACAGGCAGCTGGGGCTGACACCCAACCCTCACCTACCCCTACAGCTATGGCTCTGAAAAGAACTTACAACTTATGTGAGTCTCTGTTGTTAAAAAACAGATCTTCCCATTAAAAACAAATGTGGCAAACTGGTGCTCAGTGTTACAGAGGATCACAGAACATTTCTATTTATGTTTGCCAGAACTTCTCCAGAGGTTTTTGTACTATCAGCACAGGCATGGATTATTATGTCCGGTTATACCACCACTTTCTTGGCAACCAGCCAAGAAATCCTCTCTTAACTCCATTAATGGAGAAGCATCCTCCTCAGCCAGATGCTTGCTCTCCACAGGCACAGCAGTAGTGGAGTCAGTGCAGTGGACCTGCACCTCACTCCCTGAAGAAACTTCAGGCTCCTGCAGCAGCAGCCCAGCTTGCTAAGCAAACAGAGGAAGAATCACTGGCAAAGCCATGAAAGGAAAAAAAAAAATAGAATAAAAGCAGACTCCTTACCTTGACAGCAGCCTGCTTACACTGTTTCTCATCCAGACAGTCTCCTGCCACTTTAGCCAGGACAGGATCCAGTGGGTTGTCCTTCAGATCCAGCCACTTCAGGTTCTGAAAAAAGGCACAACAAAGCAGAGGCTGTAAGAGCACAGCAGTCTTGGAATTATTTAAGAGATCCAAAGCAGAAGCAAAGAACTGCTTAGTTTTCACATGAATGAAACAGGTACAGAAGATCAGCAGAGATGTTTTCAATAGATTGAGAGGATTTTCACTGAGCTGCAGTGCAGAGCCAGCTGAATTTTGGAATGGGTAGACAGCAGGATGGATGCTTTACCAAAGAAATCAACTTGACCAGGATCACAAGACCCTGGGCTGCATCCCAAAGCTTTACGTAACTGCCCAGCAAACAGTTTTACCTTAAGCTGTGCAAAGCTGACTGGCAGGGTGACCAAGCGGTTGTTCAGAAGGTCCAGGTGCTGCAGATTGACCAGGCGGCCAAAGTCCAAGGGCAGCTGTTGCAACCGATTTTTACTCAAATCCAGTTTCACCAGGTGCATCAAACTGCAGAAGTCTGACTAAAACCCAAACAAAGAAAACCCAGAGAAAGCTGGTCAGCACCTTTATGGGAGAACCTCAGTGGGAAGTATGTGGAGACAGCCTGCACCTCACATCAGGCACAAATCCTTGACTTACTACAGGACTGTGACGGAGGAAAATCGCTCCCCTCCTTTGCCTTGGAAGATGGAGGTGAGACACAGTGGGACAGATAAGATAGACTGAGAAGGTTATGGACGATAATATGACAGGAACAAACCCAAGTCTCCTCTGCTGATGAAACTTCTCTGTATTCACCTGAGGATGCTCTGGGAGGAATGTACTGCAATCTTCAAACAGTTCAACCCTGTACTCTCTCCTGCCTCAGCCAAATCCACTGCCAGCACTGACCTGCCACTGACAGCGGAGTCATTCAGCCACCCAGGGCAAGGAAAGTGCCAGTTCCACAATGCCTGGTGAGCGTCTACTGAACACTAGCTGTCTTTCCAAATATTTCCCAGCAGACTCATCCCCACTGAGGCTCTCTAGCACCTTACCGGCAAGGAAATTAGGTTGTTACAGGACAAATCCAAGACAGTAGCTTTCGGAAGAGCGGCCTGAAAGACAAATAAGGCATTGAATGAACATGGAGGTTCACCCGAGCCCCTCTGGCACCTGCTTCGGCCTGTGCGGTTTCTCCCGTGTCAGTTTGTCCATCCCCCGCAGCCGCTCTGAGGTCACGTCATCTTCGGATCCATCTCTGGGTCCAAAAAGGTTCTTATCCCGGGATAGCAGTGACTAGCGGCTGCCGGGCCCGCGGGACGCAGAACCTCACTGCTTTAAATACCTGCAGGCCAGGTCACAAGCCCCCAGCACATCCGGCTCCCCTACGCTGCCCCTTCCCGGGGACCGGCAGCCGGTCCCCACCCCCGCCGGGGGGCCTGCGGCCGGAGACTCACCAACTCCCGCACCGGCACCTCGTTCAGGTCGCAGAGGCTCAGATCCAGCTCGTTCCCGTCCAGCTTGTCCTTCAGGTTGAGCCCCTTCCCGCTGCCCCGCGACATGACTCCGCCGGCGGCTGCCCACCGAGGATGCGGCGCGGCACGGCACGGCGCGGCACGGGGAGGAGGCGCGGCGCGGCTCGGTTCGGCGCGGTTCAGCAGAGCACAGCCCAGCCCGTCCTGTCCCGGCGTGGCACGGCACGGCCCCACCACCCACTTCCGCGGCCACGTTCGCGGCCACGTCCGTGCGGGCCCCGCCAGCCGCCGCCGCGGGGCCGANTCTGGAGGTGCCCGGCACCAGGCGGGATGGGGGGGATGCAGCAGCTCCCTGGCCCCTCCCCGCTGTCTTTCCCTGCAGGATGCGGGAGCCACCCGCTGTCCCTCTGAGGAGGCAGCCGCCACCATCCCGGTCACCTGTTCGGTCCAGCTCCCCAGAGCACAGGGCCAGGGGCCGGGCACTCACCCCTTCCAGGCTGAGCTTCCCGAACGGCCCGGGGGTCCCCAGGGCACCGCAAGGGACCATCTGTCTTAAGAAAGGATGTTTGATCTCTGCATGCTTTCAAGCCTAAGCAACACGAAAGGAGATTTAATCCCCGAAGTAGAGAGCAGCCAATAAGCTCTAAGCGTCGTCTTAGAAAGACGAATTACTTGTTGGTAGAATTGTCTTGTTAAGGTTTAAGGCTTGATCCAGTGATCTCAGACTTAGTGGGAGGTTAGCAAAGCTTGGGAAGAAGGATGTACTACTGATAGCAGGAACAAGGAATGCAGGATTTATGGGCTACAAGGACATTAGGCAGAATCCCCAAGATAAGGAAGAAACTAATAAAGCTAACTCAGCAATTGGGTTGAATCAGCTCCAAGTGGGTAAAAGGTAATTCTGTCAGGGGCAGATTGTGACCACCTACTCACGGCCACAGACCCAAGAAACCCACCAACCCAAAAGAAGAGAAAGACCAAACCTGTGGACTGATTAGCATGGGATGTGAAAGAATCATTAACCAATGGAAGATAGAATACTAATTAATATGAGAACTAGGTAACTTGTAGCCAATGAACATTGATGCCTTTGTTTGCTAGAATATATAAATAGTCAAAAGTTTTGACAGTTGTCATGCTGGCTTTGTGGATTTGCCATCCACTGCAGAACTCAGCTCTGAGTGTGGGTTGGCCTCTTGCACAGTCAGTGGGAGAACCTATTTTGGGATACATGGGCACAGCTCAGGGGATCTCCACAGCTGTCCCACCAGCCCTGGGACCCTAGCCAGGCAGGGAGGAGTTTAGATCTGAGCTACATGAAACAGCCCTGCAGAAAGAACTCCCAGCCAACACCCCTGGGCAGGGGAGGTTTGCATGCATCACCTGTCACTCACTACCACACAGAGAACCAACCAGTTTATGGCCAATAATCTCAACAGAAACCCAGGGATGTATACCTTGTTTTGCAATATCTGATACAGCTGCTTGTATCTGTCCACACTCTTCCCAATCCAGGGGTGAATTCCCTCTCAGCTGGGCTGTTACACAATGTACCTCACAATGTCTCTTCACAGAATGAGTGCTTAATGGATATTCCTGCTTTGCTCCCAAGGCTCCAGTCCCACAGGAGCAGAGCACTCTCCTAATCCACTGTGGAGAAAAGTCAGTGAAAGAGAAAGGAGCCTGGAGCACAGCCAAATTAATGTTACCTGGTAATGGGATTACAGCAAGGACTAACCATGAATTCCCTGACTTTTGTGCTATTTGTGACGTTTGGGACATTGGAAAGATGCTTTCACTACTGCAGCACATCTACCCTGTGGATGCATTAGTTTGTTTTTAAGCTGCCAGTGAATTTCTTCCAACAACCAGAAACCAGCATTAGCTCAGTACTGAGGTAACTCAGGCCACAGGAGTCTCTGAACAAAGGCACCCCAAAACAGCACACAAGGATTTGCCTCATAGAAACTACAATAAAGTCTGCCTGAGGTTGAGGTGCTCCTGTCCAGGAGATTATGGAAATTTTTCAGAGCATGTTACTGTTCCAAATGCGATCAGAAATTACAGAACACTCATCTGAGAAGAGCAAGGTCTACTTATCCAAGAATCTCCCCCCATATCTCAGCTTTTCACAGCGTTTGTTGTTGGAGGGAAGGGCCAGAGAAGACCTGCTCCAGGGAGTGGTGAGGAAGCCTCTCATTGCCAGATCTCCAAGGGAGGCAGCTGATAACTGATCCCCTCGTTACCCTGAGCCAGTGAGGGATTTGTGTGATATGCTGTGCTGTTCTCTTCCGTGGCTGGGAAGCACCAAATACAGTCCTGCTCTGGAGAACAAAACCCAGAGGGGCTCTGAGGGGCCCTGAGCAAGACCCTCTGCATCTCTGGGAAAGGTCTTTTTCCATGCAGTGCTACAGTGACTGAAATCGTTGTTTACAAAAGTCCAAGGGCCTTTGGCTGCTAGCAAAAACAGTAATGTAGATGGGTTACAAAACCTACCTACTTATTTGTGATTAGGAGATTTTAAAATCTTGATTAGAAATGAATGATACCTTATGGAATGGTGTATGAAATGGTACTGCTTCAGGGGTCCTTTGCTTTGATCTCAAACAAACATACCCAAATGTCAAGGTCATATTAATTTCTGAATAATTCTTTTTTTAATTCTTTCTTTAACCAGGATTCACCCTCTGGGCTAATGATCATAATGTGGGAAGATCAAGACAAAATTCTTCTTCATTTTTTATTTATTACAGGTTTACATAATTTTTCTTCCCCTGTGGTTATACAATATCAAGAGCTCTGCTGCTCCGTCGGCACAAAGACAGTTGCTCTGTTCTGGCCAAATGGTGGAAGGACAACTTCTGGCCAGAGATGTCACACAGCTTTACGTTCCCTGTGGGAATCCAGGAACTCACTTTGCTGCTGAGTTCAGTGGGACTGACTGGAAGAGGTATCCGTGCATGTAGGCTAGAAAGACTTTGAAGCTCCACAAGACAGACAAAGCATAACACAAGGCACATCTGTACTAGTGTACATCTGTACTACTAGACACAAGTACTCTGCTAGGGGTTGCAATAATGTCAGCAAGGAGATGGGAGCAGGAAATGCTGAGGGAAGTGGGATGAACACAGTCGATCTAATTGTGATCTAATTATCCTTACTGGGCCTGAACTGGCCATCCCAGCCTGGGATTGGGGACCATTCCCAGACTCTTGGAAGATCTCTGTGACCCCTCTGCAGTCAAGGCCAATTTTTCACATTTCAAGGGAAAAAAAGTCTCCCTTTCCCTAACAAAGATGACATTGTCACTGCTGCCACCAAACAAATTCCTTGTGAACTAGATGCACACTGGGGAAAATCCTTCTTGTTTCTAAAGGCAAGTGTCAGACACTAGAGGTCTGGTGGCAGTTGGTATTTCACTCTGTTACAAGCACATTTTTGGCTTTGATGTCTGAGATTCACCATTC
The DNA here is from genome assembly GCA_013390105.1 of Tichodroma muraria. Lineage (NCBI taxonomy): Eukaryota > Metazoa > Chordata > Aves > Passeriformes > Sittidae > Tichodroma > Tichodroma muraria. The sequence goes on from WAAG01016790.1 coordinate 35,846, forward strand.
TGAGGTTGATATTTATGCCGCTGTTCATCAGCAGCATTGTGCAGATACACTGTGTCACCTCTTCAGCATCAGTGCTGCTGCAGAGCTCAGCAGCACCACACTCCTTACCCGGTGCCTGCCCACACCTCTGCGCTTAGGTGAGGGGGCTCTCAGCCTGCCCAGCCCTGGAGCAGCTCTGCAGTTCCCAGCTGGTCTCTTCTCCTCCACAGGGAGAGCCTGAAGGTGTTAGTGAGGTGCTAACTGGTAACTCACTGAGGCGATAAGGCTGGAGGCCAGTTGGTGACTCACAGGGCTCAGGCACCAGTTGATACAGGTGGAGATAAGTGGAGGCAAATGATGGTGGTTGTCTTGCACCAAAGTCCATCTCTACTCATTTGAGTGGAGGTGCTTATTCGGGGTGTAACAGCAGTTGGATCAGGCTGATGGAACAGGCTGGGAAGAAGAGATAATGGAACGGGAACGTACAGGGAAGAAATTGTGGTGCACAGCTTGGGCTGAGGACCGGCAGAGGATGGGGCGGGTGCCCGGTGGGACTCTGGGGGTTCCCTCTGAACCTCCAGTTCCTCTCGGGGACCGGGCAGGGCGGGAGCTTTCTCTGCTTCCCTCCCCCCGGTGCCTCCTCCGGCCGGCGAAGGATCCCGGAGCCGCGGGGAGCCGCAGGCGGGGCGGAGCGGAGCGGGGCCGGGGCGGGCCGTGGAGCGCAGCGCCCCCGAGCACCGAGCGGCGGAACGGGACGGGACGGGACGGGACAAAACGGGCCGGGTCGGGTCGGGTCCCTCCGTGTGCTGCTGCCGCTGAAGGAATGGCCACGACCCGTCTGGTAGCGCTGGCCCGGCACGGGCTGCAGCTCCTGCGCCGGGCGGGCGAGCGGCGGGGAGCCCCGGGCAGGTAGGGATGGGCTGGGGAACGGGAGGTGCGGGCTGTAGAGGGTGGAGGGCTGTGGGGCTGTAGGGGGTGGGTAGCTGTAGGCGACTGCGGGCTATAAGGGATAGGAATTATAGGGGACAGGGGGCTGTGCATGAGAAGGAATAGGGGCTATAAGGGATAGGGGGGCTGTGGATGAGAAGGTATAGGGGGCAGAGGGCTCTAGGGTTGGGGAGCTGTAGGGTGCAGAGGCTGCAGAGGATGGAAACCATGTGTGATGGGGGACAGGGGCTATAGGGTTGCTGCAGAGCACTGTGGGTGTCCAGCTAGGCCGGAGGCTGCATGCAGGGAGGGCACATTCATCTCACTGTGTAACCCTTGGCTCCCCTGAAACCCCTCCAAAATGGCAGAGGGCAGGCTGTATCCTCTGGGTCTGCTTCGCCCCAGCTTGGGAGTGGTCCAGGGGCAGGGATGAACCCTGCACAGTGGGCAAAGGGAGGTGAATGCACGGCAAAGGCAGAAGTTTGTGCAGCAGCTCCATCCGTGTTAGCGTCCAAGAACACACATAATCACAGATGGATTATATGCGGGTGCTTTATTGAGGCGCGCGGGAACTGGGGGTATTGCAACCCAAATCCAGCTCCATCGTCTCTGTCCAAAGTGCACATATTTATACTATTTTGGCTGTGACTAAAACAGACACTCGCTTAAGCAATAATCACTATAACAACCTTATCGATATTGCTTCATTAGAGCTCAGCCCAAGCTAGTATGGACATGTATGAACCTCATCTATAGGTATCTTAGAGACTCTAAGCACGGATTCCTGTTGCTACAGATATTCAAATACTTAGCATTCTTTTGATTATATTCTACATGATTTTCAGAACCTTTTAACCCTGTACTAACATCTGGATTGCAGCAATGTGAAATGTATCAAATGGCTTCCCTATCCTTCTTCAGGATGCTCCTAAATTCTGCTAAATAGAATTCTGCTTAATTTCTGCTCCTAGGCTTGTTTATCCTAATTCTGCTTAAATTCTGCTCCTAGGCTTGTTTATCCATTAGGCAGGGAGAATGCAGAGGGCAGAGAGGTACAGTGGAAAACAAAACCAGAAAGTTGCTGCAGGAGGAGTCTGAAGACCCTGGGAACATGATCTCTCTTTAAACAAAAATAATAATAGTAAAAAAAAGTAGTAAGTAGGTGGTTAACTCTTTCATCAACAGATTAAAGTGGCAGTGGGGAAAGACCAGAGTTAATTTTCACCACCTTTTAACTGCATTCATATTACAGAAAAGACCTGAAAGCTCTTGCTTTGGGGAGAGAAGCTCCTGGTAGAAGTCCATGAGCAAAGAACTGTCAGAATCTGTGAACCTCTCCAAGTATGAACTCTGTATTTGGGACAGTTCCCAAGCTCTGGGAAGGCAGGGCCTTTCCCACAGGTGCAGAGGTGATGGCAGGTCAGTGTCCTTCACATTGCAAAGGGGACACGAGGCTACACTGCCTTGCTTTCTCTCTCATCCCTTTCGATAATTTCTGTAGAGACGGGTAAAGAGTTAAAGGTGAAAACAGAGCTGGTTATCTTATATCAACAACTCCAGACTGTTGATTGGGGCTGTTCGGAGAAAAATACAAACAGCTCCTAGGATTAGTCCAGAGTGCTTGTTTCAGTCTGATCATTTCTGCTTCCTGCCATCCGGCAGGAGAGCTCTGGGATTGCTGGGATTTGGCTGCTCTCCCACCTTTTGCAGGAAGGAGGTGGAGGATGCATTTTTTCGCAGAACTCTGATGTCTCAATGTTGAGCTATGTTGCTGAACTTGAGGATTCCGGAGTTTTGTGGGAACACCCGTGGATGAGGCTGGCTCATTTGCAGGCTGTCTTGCTACTGAAACGTGCTGCTAACAAAAGGCATGTGCTTTCCAAAAGTCGTGGTTTACTCTGTTTGTTTGTGCTGACACCCAAGAGCAAGCAGAGTTTTATTTGCTCTCCTTTGGCTGAGTCAGGGAAATGAGAGCTGGTGTAATATCAGATCATTGGTCTTGTTTTATCTTCAGCAGCACCAGATGCTTTGTAGGAAGAGGTGAAGGGTGAATTACTTGTTTTCTGTAACAAAGATGAACACAGAGATTATTTCTACATCCTTTGGACCCTTCCTTTCTAGAGGTCTCTTGATACATTCTCTCAGATCAGATACGTACACATGCTGCTGGCTGTAGGCAGGAGGGGGACCGGCCCTATGTGGTTTCCAGCATGATGCTGCTGATAACGAACATATCTTGTGTCTGCCTCCTTCATTTCACTCCTGACCCCCAGTGCTTCCCACAGGCTGCTGTGTTTTATCTCACACCTTTCACTTCTGCCACTGTAGAAGTGATACAGAAATGCAGAAGAGCATGTGAGTGTCAGACCAGAATTCAGGGAGCTTGGACTTGATGGCAGCTGAGAATTTTGCTTTAATGCATTTGAAAAAATTATGTGAGTTAGTGCTTTGAGAGGAGTCAGTGACTCTGGGTTATGAGCATGAGATACCTTAGATTTCTTAACCTCTAATTTCAGTGCTGCTGGTGCTTTCATTTGAAAATGTGAATGCCTGGGACCTCTGAGAGCAAGCTATGTTCACAGTGTGAAATACAGCAGTATTTTCTCAGTATTTTTAACCATGTGGCTTTGTGATGATATCTTTTACTGCTCTTCGATGCACTTTCATTCTCATATTTGGGGGTAGGGAGGAAGCCAAGCCATGAAACCTGGAGCTTTGTGCCTTCTGCATTTAGTGTAAAAGTCTGATTCTGAAAAGTCAGTGGAACCCTTTGGCTCTTCAGGTCTGGAAAATACTGAGATAGTAAGCCCAGAGAGCTTGATCTGTGTAATGCTTTGCCAAGACATGACAGTGTAAGATCTTCCCCTTTTCACTGGCAGTGTCTGGTTGTGCAAGTACCTCTTTGAAGGCTGACTACGGAGAGCAGGAGACTGTTTCAGCTGGACACTTTGGATTCTGATTGAATTTTCTCAATCTGAATTTTGTAGTATTTCTTCCCCTCTCTGGTCTCTTTTTGTGATGGTCTTTTGTTGTTTATTTTTCCCAGTGATGAGCCTGCTTGGCTTTCAGTGCCCCCTGAGACAGCGCTGGGGGGAAGAGCTCTTGCGCAACCAGGTCAACAGCTGCTTCCTGCCCTCTGCAGCCCTTTCTGGACAGAGAATTTAGGGACAGACTCTGCTGACACTGGAGGGGACTTGGCTTGAGGGAAATGTGGGTGGGGCTGGCTCCATTAAGCATTTTAACACACAGCTGTTCCCCCTCCTGAGCTATGACAGGGGACAGGGACTTTTCCAGTGGCTGTTTCAACCAGAAAGTGGCTGTGGGTGGCTGCACTGGCTTTTACCGCTCTCCCAGAAGCATTCATCCTCCCCTTTCTTTAGTGAGAGTTTTTTCTACCTTTTATTTTATAGAACGTATGTTTATAAAGGCCTTTCTTCAGAGCTTTCTTTCATCTCCTCGTTTAACTACGTGCTTTGCCCAAGAGATTTCCAGCAATGAAAGGTAGTTCAGTTTAGCAATTCTCCTCCCTCCTCCTCGGGCACCCTAACAGCCTTGATGTGAGTTGCCCAAGAGCTCAGTGAGGAGGGATGTCTGAACAGAGCATGTGGGAGTTTGCACAATCCTCCCTCTGCTGACAAGCAGTGGAGGAAAAAAGATCAGGTCATTTGCTTGTCTCTTGGAGCAGTACTGCCCCGAAGATAAAATCTAGATTTTGTTCTCTGGGCACTCCCTTTCACTCCACATAGGAGGTAACTCCATGCTCAGGCTTGTTTCTCATGGGCAGGAAAACAAATCTTTTGTGGCAGTAACACCAAGTCTTTGCAGACTATTGATCCCGTAGTAGATGGGTGTTTAGGCTGAGATATTTTTCCTCTTTTAAGGCAGAGATTTCCCCATTATACAGTGAATTTTATATGGCCTCTGTGCTATGCACCCTACAAGTGTCCCTTAGCCCAGTCCCTCCTGGTTGTCTCCTAATGTTGGAATGGAGAAGCTGAAGTCGTGGCAGAAGGCAGAGAGGAAATGACAGTGTGGTGGGAGGTGGCTGCTGGAGCAGAGAAAGGCTTGTAGGAGATGGAGAGAGAAACCAAAGTAGGAACTGCAGCACTCAGATGGTCAGGAGCTGTGGTTTGAGGGGAGATTGTTGCATTTCCACCGATGATCAGACCTCAGGGAAAGCCTTAATGATTTTAAAATGATTTTCCCTATTGCTCTGACCATGTCTTCTCATTGCTACTTCTCTTGACTTACTGGCCTCTCTCTTGGCCTCCAGTACAATGTCTCAGTGCTTCTACCCTGCCTGGTTTGCACTTCTCAAACCTGTCCCTGCTCTCCTCCTCCCCACCTGTCCCAAATTTGCAGTGGGGGCCATCTCCTTCCTGCTGTGCCTCTGCACTTCTCCCAACTCATCTCGCTGGTAGCTCCTCATTTTATTGTTGCTGTTTCAGTCCCATAACTTTGCATTCCAGCTTTCAGAGACAGAATGTGTACAGCTGCTCACTGTTATAAATACAGACCATTCCTTTGCAGACACCTCAGTTCCAGCTCAGCTTCTCTGAACTCTTCTAAACACTCTTCATGCTGCAGGATTAGACTCCTCTCTGGTGATTGTTTTGGAGACTGACCTCTAATTTTAATTCTCTTTCTCATTTGTTTGCTCTTTCAGCCAACTGGGAGAATTTACCTACAAACTGGTTTGGTTGTGCTACTTCACAGCTATGTATACTTTTTAATGTTGCAGAAAGACCAAGCCCAGTTGCCATCTCTCAGTTAACTGCAGAGCCTGTATTCTGTCCAGGCTTGCTGACATGTCCATGTAGATTTCAGTGCAGGTGAATAATGGTAGGACCAGGCTGTCCCAGTTCTGCAGGGCTCCTTTCCCATCAGGTTTCCCATGGAGGGATGGAGGCTCTGCCTGTTCTGCCCACTGGTATAGATACACATGAGTGCCCTGGGGGTACCAAGGTTGTCCATGTGCCCCAAGCCACTGCATAAGCTTTCCAAGTCCTCTTGGAAGTCTTCCTGATCTTCACCCACTGAAGCAGCTGCCTGTGTTTCCCGCTGGTGCAGGAATGTGCATCAGGTATTCCCAATGTCATCAGCAGGCTGATAATCCCTCCAGATGGGGAGAACTGCATTGACAGGTTATATTAAATAGCCTCTTTTCTTTCCCAGTGCCCTGCACACAAGGATGCCCTCCATGTCCCCCAAGGTGACCAACAGCTACATCCAGGGACCCACAGACATTCCCCTTCTTGACAAAACCATAGACCAGTGCCTGGAGGAGACTGTGGAGCGCTTTCCTGACCGTGAGGCCTTGGTATTCTGCCGGGATGGGGTTCGGAAGACATTTGCTCAGTTCAAAGAGGAGGTGAGTGGATGACAGCAGCAGGTGTGATGGAGAAATGGGAAACAGCTTATTGCTCGGCTCAGGACTGAGATGAGTTGCGTGTGGGCCTTCATCCTGGTGCAGAGGGAACAGCATGTTTCCAGCCTGCACCAATGGGCATGTGCTGCCTTCATCCTCTTCAGAACCTTGGGCTGAAAGGGAGGAAGTGGGATATGCAAAATGCTAATATCCCATAATGAACATTTATACTTAAAAATTATCACGCTTACCTGATGGGTTATGGGCTGAGTCATGGTGTTTTTCTCTGCTGGAGTAGATTCCACCTTGTGGATTGGTCACTCTGGCTATCAGAGCTCCAGAGCGTGGGGAAGATTTTTATCCAAGCATGGAGGCAATGGAGCAAAGTCAAGGACTAGGGCTCAATATCATATGCACAGATGTGTGTGGGTGTGTGCATATACAAATATATGTTTCTCTGTTTTTGGAATGGAGGGGCTAACTACCTGGAAATTTTCTAATAAATGTATGGTATGATCTTTGCTAGGAAAGAATTGTTTGGTGGATTTTTAGGCTTACTATGGTTTTGGTCACATCCATTCACATAATCAAGATCAGCTGTGTTCACCCTGATTTTAAGAAGTAGGCTGTAATTCAGAACTAAATCAAATTGTTCCTCAAATTCTTATCTTCTACAAGGTAGATTTTATAAATTCATTTTAGAACTTAACAAAACTATAAAATCTTTCCTGAATGTCTCAGAGTATTTATACATACATTTGTGTACCTGGAACACACCATCCTGCAAAATAAAGTAGTTGTTAATACAATGGCTGAATTTGAGTTAACGAATCACAGAATCACAGAACCATTAATGCTGGAAAAGGTTTCAAAGACTGAGTCCAACCTTTGGCTGATCACAGTGCTGTCAAGTAGGTCAGAGTACTGAGTGCAATGTCCAGTTGTTTCTTTAATGCCTCCAGAGATAGGGACTCCAACTGGGTCCCTGGGAAGTCCCTTCCAATATTTAATAACCTTTTCAGTGAAGAAATTCCTCCTGATGTCCAGCCTGACCCTAGCCTGGTGCAGTTTGTGGCCTCTTCCTCTCATCCTATCTCTTGTTTCCTGGGAGCAGAGCCTGACTCCCACCTGGCTGCACCTTCCTGTCAGGGAGTTGTAGAGAGGAAGAAGTTTCCCTCTGTAGTGGTTTTGGTTTACCAATTTGAAATTTCCTAATCAAGAGCAAAGCAGGCTTAAACTTGAAAGGAATAAAAACTTTATTAACACTAAAAAAAAAAAGAACAAGAACCAGAATGAAACTTTCAAAACTACTTCTCCTCCCCCCACCAATTGTTTACTTTTTTACTGACAACATGAAAAGACAAAACTTGGGATTTTCAGTCAGTACCACCCCTAGAATAATCACTACTCAATTCACCATGGGAGAGGAGTCTCTTGAATACCATAGAGAGATTTTCTACAAGATACCAGTTCTCTTGCTCTCACACTTCACCAATGGCCTTCCTGGGGGAAGGAAATCTGCCATTGTGAAGCCCCCTCCCATGAGACAGCCTTCCACAGCCACTCATGGACCATATCAGCTTATTAGGGTACAGTTTAAGGATGCTTTTTCTAGTATAAAACAAAAGTTCTTTTATCTCATCTTCATCTCAAGAAACAGAGGTCTTCTTCTCTCACTAGGCAGAGGGCGTCATCTCTCTCTCTCTCGGTCTTCTCTTCAAATTTCTCCATTAAATCACAGTTACATCACTTCACTTCTATCTGCGTCATCACGTTACATCACTTCTAGCTGTGACTAGAACTTTGCATCTTCCTAAAAGCATTTTATGTTACAGGAGTAGTTAGTCCATTCTCTATGGCCTTACAAGACAAGTCCAACCTAAGGTTCTTCTCTCAGTCTCCTGACTTAGGTCTCATGCTGTGTCTCTTCATATCTCCTTCAGTCTCCTTTTCCCTTGGTCTCAGCTGCTCCGGGACAGCTCCTTGGTCACTTGCTGCTGTGCTAAGAAGTTTTGTGCGCGGTGGCACTAGGAAGGATGATGTCCTTTTCTCCCCCAACCTGGGAGCTGCCGGCCCTCCCTCGCATGGGACAGCAGAGCGGGGCCCGGCCCGGCCGCATGGGCTGCCAGAACTGGGCCCGGCCCGGCCGCATGGGCTGCCAGAAATGGGCCCGGCCCGGCCCGCAGCCGGCTGCTCCCAGGGCCCCATGGCCTCCCCGCTTCCCACCCAGCTGGGAGAGGGGGAACTCGGCTTGGCCCAGTGCTGCAGAGAGGCAGGGGGCCCGGCCCTGCCGAGAGAGCCCGCCTGGCCCGGCCCGGCCCGGCCCATTACCTGTACTCAGACTGGAAGAGAAAGAGAGCAGTTCCCGGGATCTCACTTCAAAATGTGTATTCACAAAGGCGTACCTATTCTTTTCATTGGTTTAATCATGTGTCAATATTAACAATTTAGCTAATCAGGGCTAAACCAGGACACCCTCTGAGCCTCTTTTTTTCCAGGCTGAGCCCCTCCAGCTTCCCCAGTCACTCCTTACAGGACTTGTGATGACAGGAACTCAAAACTGGTCAAAAATCACTTGACAGAATTTTTTTCACCCAAATCCTTTTTGAAGTAAATGAAACCCAGAAGGGAGGCAGATCCAACAGTGTGGATGGGCCCAGCACGTGAGTAAGGCTTGATCCTAAGTGGAATTGATGAGGAACTTGGCAATAAAAAGTCTTTGGGCAAGAAGTAACTTGCAACAACACAGTTGCCTATTTTGATTTCTTTTCTGCTTTGCTGTATTGTTCCAGGCTTGTTATTTTTATGCTCTCAGTCAGTCTGCTGAGCGGGGCGGGTCTGTGCTCCGAGTTCAGAAGCTGCTGCAGCCATGGTCTGATGGACTGTTCTGGGGCGATACAGATTTTTGCATTTCAGTTGCAAAGATGATGCTTTTTCTCTAGAAAGCAGTGGCTGGAGACCAATATCCCCCACTGCATCCTGTGTGTGATCCTCAGGCTCTTGTGTTGTATTTTTCAGGTGGACCAAGCAGCAGCTGGACTTCTGGCCCTTGGCCTGAGGAAAGGAGACCGGCTGGGGATGTGGGGACCCAATAAATACGAGTGGGTTCTCATGCAGTTTGCAACTGCCCAGGCAGGAATCATCCTGGTAAGGAGTTTGCTGTGTCTAGGTTTTACCAATCTGTTGGGAAAGGAAATAGAGACAAAGAAGCAATAGGAAATACTGGAGAATAAAGTTTGTTTGTCTCTTTTTTTCTATGCTCTTACCTGGCATGTCATCTATAGCTGAATCAAGTATTTAAGGAAGATCTGTGCAGCTCTCTGCATCTTCATCCTACACTCTTTAGGGAAGCAGGCTGCAGAGGGAGGAGAGCAATAAAGTGCTTGCAACAGCTGTTAATAGGAGATGTGCATTTCTCTACAGAACCATTTTTATGTGGGATGTTGCTGTCCTAGGCAGTTACCAGCTGATTAGATCCCTTCAAAATGTATTGCTCCATGGAAAAAAGGCTCACTTAAAAATCTAGTCCAGGCTACATATCCCTAAAAGCCAATTTTCATTTGATAGCATGACCAAAATACACCTTATTTAGGCAGTGTTGAGGTCTGTACCCTGCCTTCTGCTCCATTTCCTCCATCCTGGTTTATTCCAGTGTCTTGCAGGAACAGGGTGGAAGAGTGTGGCTCAGTAAGAACCTGTGGGTCAACTTAACTCCAGCGTCCACTCTGCAGAGAGCTGGGTAGAAGATGGTGTTATCATGGTTGTCCATCAACAAACCTGACTTGCACAAGAGTTTTGATCTAGCTTAATGGATTGGATCAACTAGATTAACTAGATTAACTGGATCAACTCCTGTGAGACAGGAAGTCTGGTTTCTGTTCTTGAAGCTCTGTTTTGACTGCGACCTCACAGAAATCTCTTTTCCAATTGTTTTCTTTCACACAAACATAGAATTCAGATATATTTTCTGTGAATGTGGAATCCCTGTGGTGCTGAGCTCTTAGTTCTGTGTTGAAGGAGAGGCTCTGAGGGTGGCTTAACCCTGGAGGAACTTTTCTGTTGGAATCTGTACTAGGGGGGAGGGTGTTCAAGGCAAGAAGGTGTTTAAATTCTTGTTTCTGACTCTTCAGGTATCTGTGAATCCAGCCTACCAGGCCTCTGAGCTGGAGTTTGTGCTCAGGAAGGTTCGTATGGCATGAAAGGGATTGGTGGGGACATGGTGCAGATGAGGTGCTTAAGATTTGGGTTGTATGGAAAGAGCTGGCTGGAGAGCAGGGCTGTGTTGGATGTGTAGAGGGGATGAAGCTGCAATTCAGTGGCCACATTTCTTGCTGCTCCTTGTGGCTGCCACCCTGTCTGATGGAAACTGCTGTACCCTTCTCATTCCTCTCTCTTTGCTAGCAGCCAGGTACTGCCAGTACTACCCCAATCCAACCACCCCTGTCAGCAATCATTTACCAGGGAATGAGGGAAAAAATGCAGGACTTGGTATGTCCTCTTTGCCTTTCCTGCTTAGGGCAAAAATCACCACCTGGGATCTCAGCCTTGAAAGTAGAAAGGAACTCATTTTTACCTCAGAAAGGACCAGTCTACTTAGTAGCTTGATTTCTCCTTCCCAGGTTTGTCTGAGGCTGGCTGGCCTTGGATTTAAGCTGGTTTAATTCCTAGGTATTGCCACTGTTTAATGTCTCTCTGTTGTCTGATCCTGCCACCTCATCTCCCTTGAATGCCTGCCTGGGTTTGAGTTTGTGACATGCAGAGCACTGATCAATTTAAACTGTTCAGGCTCCCTTGCTCAAATAATGAGGAATTCAGGTTATTAAACATTTGATGGCTAATAATTAAGATTAAGCAGCTATTTATTTCACTGTGGTTTGTTCAGCTATAAATGAAAGGCTGATATTAGAAGAGAGGGAGCCACTTCTGAATGTTCCCAGCACCATCCAAGTTAGTTTCACCTAGAAAGTGGATAATTTTTAGCAAATTTCTTTTGTATCAGTAACTCTGTAATGGGTTGTTGGGCTGCAATTTGAATTCTTCTTTCATCCTTTGTTTAATCCTCTCAGCAATCCTGCTGGTCACTCATGCATGGGGGTTGAACCCAGTGCTGCAGTGGAGTACCATCTCTTCCAGGGTGGGTGTCCTTGGGCTTCTCTGTCCCACTGGAATGTGCAACTCAGTTCTTCCCTTTTTTCCCCACCAAAGCTTTGGTTTTCCTTTTCTGATTTTCTGATTTTTTCCTCTGTTGCAATCTGGAATGTTGATGGGGTAAGAGCAGAAATGTGCTTCAGCTCCGTTGGGAATTGCTTCTGTCCTGCCCCTCCAGATTTGCCAGCATTCCCAGCTTTATTATGCACCTTTGACACTGGGATCTCTGGAGTTCCTTACCCCCCTAAGGATTTGTTTGTGTTTGTTTATTTGCATAACAAAATTTCTGAAGACTTTAGGGCTTTTCCTGTTTAATCCTGTCCATCTGTGCAGTCTAATTGGTATGTATGGAAATACGTTTGAAATAACCATTCCTTGGATTCCTACTGTATTTCCAGTGTTTTGTAAAAGCAAACTGATGACGATTTTTCATATTTTACATTCTTTGAAGACAGGTCTTCTGTCACTCAGGTTGAGACCAAGTGGGACAGGCCCAACCAGAGACTCTTATGTTGTACATCATCAGCCCTTCAATCAGCCCTCCTCTCCACAAACAGAATTGTAGTTTGAAGGAATTAGTAGTAAAAAATTGCAGAGGCCCAAAACAGCCTCAGTCCCCTGGGTTCTGGGCAGCCTGTTCCAGAAAATAGAGCAAATGTTTATCTTCCTTTCTGACAAAGCCCAGAGGGTACTTACAAATAATTTATTGGCATGGCCTTTGTCTCCTTATTTCCCAGACTCTGGGAAAATAATGAGAACAGCTGAGTAAATAATTTATGTAAATAGTTTATTGGACACAAATGTATTTTTTTGAAGATGAAAACAGTTTGCAAATCTGGGTCAAATTCAGCAAATCTCCGCTGCTGAAAAAGAAATGAAAATTCTTGGGGTAATTAAGGTGTTCTGTTTTTGGGATTATGTAAATGTAAGGGTTGAATGAAAAATGTTTTTATTTTCAAAACAGCTAGTGCTTTAAAAAGAGGTGGAAAAATCTTAGGAAAAGGAACACCTCAGAAAATTCCACAAGAAAGTCTTGGCTTGATCTTAGAGGCAGGTTTTAGAAATCCTTGTTTTTCCAAATTGCCTCAAAAATCCTCATTCCAGATCAACATAAATTAATTTGTTTTAACTTCATTTATTTATTCATATTTTGAGACTGGGCTTTTTGTTAGGGTTGAGGCTTAAAATCTGAAAAATCAGTTGTTTGCCTTGTGCTCACAACGTAGAGTGTCGATCCCGGGCGAGGAGGGAAGCTTAGGCTGCAGCTCTACTTTCTTGACCAGCAAAAATCATCCTGAATCCAAGCACTGGGGAGGAGCAAAGCACCAGCTGCACAGCTGGATTGAGGCTTGGGATGCTGGGTGTGCAGTGACAGGACAGCATTGCTTTTGGAGGGTTTTAGGAATGCACAGCTATAAGGGCTGATTTGCTTTAGTCATTGGTGAACCTGCCTGTTTCTGTATTGATGGTTGCTGCTCTTTATCGTGTCCTGACCATCAACCCAACGTGACTTTTCATGAGTTTCTGTCTCCCCTCACAGGTTGGCTGTAAGGCACTGGTGTTCCCTGCTCAATTTAAAACACAGAAGTACTATGATATTCTAAAGCAGTCATGTCCTGAGCTAGAAAAATCCAGTCCAGGGGGAATAAAGAGCAAAAGGTAAGTTAGGAACATCTGGTGTCTTTGCACTGACCTCACAGCCGTGTCCTGCCTTGTGTCCCCTCAGCTGCACAACACAGGTTTGCTGAAGGAGGACCCACAGGATATATCATCTGAAGAGAGCAAGTTCGACTGGCCAGAGGTTTGCCCTGACCAGTGTGGGCCTGTCTGGGCACTTTTCTCCTTGTTCTGTTATTGTTGATGTTATTTTTCTCTCTTCCAGGCTACCTGACTTATCCATTGTCATCATGTGTGACTCTAAGCTGCCTGGCACCTTCCACATGGATGAAGTGATGAAGGCTGGGGACAGCAGCCATGTGAAGCAGCTCAGGGCCATGCAGCAGACCCTGTCCTGCAATGATCCCATCAACATCCAGTTCACTTCAGTAGGTGCCCTGCCAGCTCCATGCCCTGGGGTTGGGTTCCTCACTGGGGACATGGGGAAAGATGTGTGCAATGCCACCCATCACATTTTCTTTGTATGTCCCTCTGAGACCAAGCTTCAAGCTTCTGCAGTAGGATGGAAAAAGTGTTCTAGCATTTCCCCTTCTTCCATTCTTTTTGTTCAGCCCTTTGTCAAGGGCTGATGGAGATGAGACAGTGCCAGGTGAATTCTGTTCAGCTGAAATTGGGCTGTTTTATGGGATTCAGGTGCTGTTAAAGAAGTAGAAACAGTCTCCCCGGTCTGATAGGAGAAAAATTGCAAGATCACCCCAGAATTTGCCTGGGGAATCTCCCCTGAGCTCATCCTCAGAAAAGGTGGTGTTATTGCATAATGCCCTGTGTCTTCCAGGGGACAACAGGAAGCCCCAAAGGAGCCACCCTCTCGCACAGGAACATTGTGAATAATGCCAATCTGGTTGGTCTGAGGCTGGGGATCACAGACCAGGTGGGTTTGGTGGCAACAGGGTTTGGGGAGGCCTCCGCTGCAACAGAGAGACCACGTGTAGAGAATGCTGGTGTTTACTCAGTGGAAGGCAGGATGTTTTGCTGCAAATGACATTGAGGGATATTAATGCATAACGTTTTGCATTTCAATGGAGTTCATTGATGTTTCATTTTAGTTTCATGTGAAGCTTTTTTTTTTTAAGGCAAAACTATCTTTTTGTGGGGGAAAAACATGAAATTAATCACTTTTCATTTTTGGTGAATACTCATTTCAAATAATTACAAGACTCTGGATGTTAGCTTTGAATTCTTTTGAATGAGGTTTTAATTTGATTTACATGACTTTGTTTCATGTCATATTTACAGTCTTATAACTCTTATCAGGGTATGACCTCTCTGTGGTTTCTTTTAAAAGTTGTTAAAGACAAATATTTTCTTTTGAAGTTCTGAAGTACTTATTTCTAACATATCAGCTTTGATTCAGAGAATAGATGAGTTGTTTCAATCAGTCTTCAGAGCCTTTGGTGATCTAAAAAAAAAAAAGTAAAATTAATAGCATGTGCCAAGTCCTGCATGTTTCACATCTCTCAGAGAACTCCCATTTGTCTCTTTTGGCATGTAATGTATAAGCAATACCAGACCAAGGAGTCTAGCAAAGAAGAGACCTTGCAAAATTACAGGATGAAATATTGACATAAAAAACTTCCCAAACTGATTTTTATTAAAGGCAGGATGTGCCAGTTGTGTTTTCACCTAACAGGAACACAGCGGAATGTCAGATTTCCAGCTGAGTGGATCAGGAAGAATGTCTCTGCTCAGATCTTTGCTCTTCAGCAGGGATATGGGCTGGACACACACTGGGAGGTCTCCTCTCCTCACTGTTGTCCGGTTGATCCCAGGAGAGTCGCTGTGGGCTCCCTGCACCTCTCTATCACTGCCTGGCGTCGGTGGGAGGCTGCATGGTGATGGCTCTGCACGGTACCTCCTGCATCTTCTCATCGCCCAGCTTCGAGGGCAAGGCTGCGCTGGAGGCTGTGTCTCGAGAGAAGTGAGAGCCTGTTTTGCTAAGGAGCAGTTCTTGTCCTCGTGGCTCTGCTTCTTCCCTTGCCCCACCTGCCAGGACCTTGCTTGTGCTCTTCCCACAATGGGAGATGCAGATTTGCTGCTGCACTCAATTGCACAGGCACTTCAGGAACCAAAGTCTGCCTTTTCAGCTGTGCTTGGGAATGTGTCACCCTTCTGAAATTAAGGGATCATTCCTGTCACCATAGGGATTTGGCTGGGAAGCACAGTGGTGTCTTGGTTTTCTGTGGCTGCTATGTTTTCACATCTGAACACCTGCCCTCCTTTTCCAAGTCCAGCTCTGCTGCTGGGATAGTTGTGTTTCTGTATTGTTCCTCAAGTATAGATTGGGGAGCAAAAGAGCTGTTGCTGTGTCTGCATCATACATTTACATATGTCTCTGTATTTTATGCAGATGTATGTCTGCCTGTGCTGATGAACAGCACATCTGCTCTGCCTGCCTCTGAGCTGCTGCTCTGCAGCCCCAGATGGGGCGGGATGGGTTGGGACGGGGCAGGATGGGATGGGTGATGAGTTGGGGTTGCCCCCAGTTTCCACCTCTGCAGATTTGCCTTTTTTTTCTCTTCTTCCTCAAGATGCACCTTTCTCCTCGGCACACCCACCATGTTCATAGACATGCTTTCCCAGCCAGACTTTGACTCCTATGACTTGTCAACTCTCCGGGGAGGTACGTCCTGAGGCACCAGAACTCAAATGGAAAAATCCTGAGAACCAGGATATTCCTGGTTCCGGGCTGGGAAGCTGTATTTAGTTCTGCGAGTAAACGTTTCTTATGGTGGGAAGAATTTAGTTGCATGAGCCTTGTGTTTCTTTCCCCTGTTAATTTGATGCTGCATTTCCTTTCCTTGGGGAATCCTTCCATTGTCACAGCAGTCAGTGGTCAAGCAAATGCAGAAGCAGGAGATGGGGTTCTCCTACGGGGTCTGTATTAACCATGATCCGGGAAAGGCATCACGAGCTGGCTTTATATAGGGAAGGCGGGGGGCGGAGCTAGGGGGAAGGGACAATGGGATACATGGAATCTACATATGAAAGCAGGGCATGCTGGGAAGTCACCCTAAAGTAGGCTATAGCCTGCTTAAGGGTCTTCCCTCCCTGGAAGTTTTAAGTTCGTTGTCTTTAAATCTCATTCTGTTTTGGCAATGTGGACGGTTCCTGGGTTGAGGGTTTACTGCTTTCCATGTTCGATCGTTATATGAATTACGACTATTTTGTCTGAAAGCAGTTTAGTGGAGGACATTTTTATTTTAGTTGCAAGGGAAGGTATCAGGAATAGCGTGCTTTGTCTCAACTCTCGTCTCTCCAACCACCACTGTGTGGCAGCAGATGCTTTCTG
This sequence comes from Tichodroma muraria, assembly GCA_013390105.1. NCBI lineage: Eukaryota > Metazoa > Chordata > Aves > Passeriformes > Sittidae > Tichodroma > Tichodroma muraria. The sequence continues at coordinate 52,234 of WAAG01016790.1, forward strand.
TGTAATCTCTGAAGCAGAGCCAAGCTCAGATTTCTTTTTCAGACCTGAAGTTTCCTGCCTGTTTCTGAAGTCAGTCATCCCCATGCTGGAGGGTTTGATACCCTGTGCTGGAGCTTCCTCTCTTGTCACAGTCCACCTTGGAAATAGCTGGGCAGGCCACCAGTCCTTTTGAGGCAATAATGGTACAGAAGGAAGGTGGTGCTGGAGCATAAGGGAATATTTTAGCAGGTTACCTAATCATCTCTGCTATGTGCAAAATGATTCTTTCTTATCCTGTTCCACACCAAAGGCCATACCACACCCTTTTGCTTTGTCATCCTAGGTTGGAATAGGTGGCAGTGGGATCTACCCTCTCCCAAAAGGGCTGCTCTGTGTAAGGCAAGAGGAAAGGTTTTTGGTTTTGTGGTGATGATCAATGAGAATGTTTGTCCCAGTATAAAACTGTGTCTGTTTCTGCTTTGAATCTTTCAATTTTTGGAGAACTGTAGGTTGGACTAGGTTTGTGTTATAGAGGTTTCTTTCCTGTTGAGAAAGGCAAATAGGCCTTGCTGCAGCCTTTGTTTCTAGAAAATCTAGGACCTGTATAAAGAGATTTAAGACGTATTTTGACAGGAACCTGGTTCCTGTATCCCACAGGTCTTGTCAGCATTAAGTCTGTGAGTGCAGAGCCGTTTGAGGGACCACTCCTGGGAATAAATAGCTGATTTCCAAGGTCTTTTCCTCTTTCTTCCAGGAATTATTGCGGGTTCTCCTGTTCCCCCTGAGATCATGAGGACAATTATCACCAAGATGCACATGCCAGAGCTTGTGGTGAGTTGTGGTTGCTGTGACCAGAGCTGCAAGGGGTGTTTGTCATAGTGAGACACTGAGTTTGGGGGTCTCTGGACCACAGTCGTGCCTGGTGATCCTGGAGCTGCTGGGATCAGGCTGAAGAGGGAAGGCTCAGAGGACCTGGAAGACAGAAGTGGGGGTTCTGCCTGGTTGCTGCTGAGGTGTCTGGGGAGGAAACTTTGGAGGAAGACAAGGCATCACATTCAATGTTATTTAGTGAAATTCTGCTGCTCATTTCAAAACTTTTGCTGACACTCAGTTGTACACGCTGCCAGGATTATGATGGCAGAGGCAGTGCTGGTTCATGTTGGTGTGTGGGGGTGCTTGTATTCCTTTTGCTGTGGAGCTGTCGAGTTTCTTTCCCCATTCTGGATTTCCTGTGGATGTAAAACCTTGTTGTATGGTCTTTATCATGTCTGAACCAGGTCACGGGAATGGTGCCATCCACATGTGCAGCACCAAATGCTGCATTGCCAGAAGGGCAGTATGTGCTGGGCCACGTGTTCTGCTGCTCCACTGCATGTCCCACCACCCTGGGCCTGTGCAAGAGCCACCAGCATGTGCTGCATGTGGGGGACAGGCCACCAGCAAGGGGATCAGTGGCCCTCTAGGTTGCACATTTCCTAGGTATGTCCTGCCATCTGCATGCAAATGGCTGAGCCAGAAAAGGACTATTTTGTTTTACCCTAAATGAAATTAATTTGGTACCATGCTGCTTCCTAAGGCTGAGGAAGCAGCCAGTAGTGATGGATAAACATGTGGGTCTGAGAGTCAGATTAAGCTATTGTTGTTGGCAGATCCTGACTGCACCAGAGTTTTACAGGGACAACTCTGTGCTCTGTCATAGGCCAGGGGAATCCAGGGCATCCGTCCTGAAGCTGTCTTGGACACAGCCAGCTTTTTTTCCTGGATATGATGCTCTTAATGCCGAGCTGGAAACACCAGGGGCAGCCTTGGTGCTGCTGCTTGAACTCTGTCAGGTGACAGCTACCTATTTTTATAGTAAGCTTGAGCTTGGCCTCACAAAATATTTTCAAGCATTACTGTGGGAGCTCAGGACTCATTAGGTGTCACATGTTCTTGTTTTGTGGCAAGAGAAATAATAAAACCCTCCCAAACAGTTGCTCTGCCCATGGGATAAAGAGGATTAAGTCTTTATTTGTGCCACTGGTATCGTGTTACTCCTGATCCCTCCAGCCCTCAGACAGACACACGGAGACTTGTTGATTTCATCTTTGCAGCAAGAGCTTTATACAGAAGTTGTACATAAGAAAATATACAATTCGATTTCTATATAGGAGGCAGAGGAGTTTTCACCCTCTTAAAGGTCATTTACACTGTTACAGAGGAATAAATAGACATATATTTATATAACTCTTTAGGATTAAAAAACATAGTTGAATTGCAACTGTGGCATTGTTATAGCTGTGACAATAAACCACAGTCATCCTGGTATCCTGCTAGATCCTCTGGAGTATGGGTGGGAAGGAGAGGAGGGGTGCCTGAGCCAACTGCACCGTGCACACCTTCTCCTCTTGGACATCTGGGTGACCCCACAGAGTGGGAGGGAATCCAGTCTTCAGATGGCTTCAGTTCTGGAGGTTCCCAGTACTGCTTCCTTTAGAGGATTTCTGGCCAATTTTGGGAGATTGCTTTCTTAGGGCCACTGGCTCTTGGTCACTGCTTCACCTGTCCCCTCAGCCCTGGCCTGCAGGGATCCCCTCTGTGGGAAGGCAGGGGAGTCTCTTTGCATGGGTTGAGACCAATTTGCCTTGTCAAGCAGCTGGGGGAGGGATGCTCCTACCTTCCCATTTGCTCCCTCTCCTCTGGAATGGGAGAGATAGCAACCAGCTGGTTGATCAGGGATGTGGGTTATGTTTCTTCTGGGAAAGATGACTGTGTTTTACAGCAGGATCTAGCTTAGCTTGTCTTAGTATGGTCATGCATAGTTTGGTTTTTAAAAAGGCCTCTTTTAAAATACATAGATGTTGGAGAAGATTGAGAAAGTGGATTCCATCCTTGTGATCAGCAGAGAAGCAGGGATTTGGAGGAGGCTGCAGGTGTTCAGATATATCAGAAGTGTTTCCTGACAGGCGGGAGAAGCTCAAGGAAGGACTCGGAAGTCAGTAGTTTTCTGATGGTTGAAGTGACCGGTCACCAGGACAGGCCATACTGGAGCCTGCTAGTGTTAAAAAAGAGAGAAGGCCACATCTTTAAGGGGATTTTTCCAGCAGAGCAGTAAACTTGTAACATTTGTCTATTTTTAATGATTTAAATTAATGGATGAAGCCCATACTTGAAAGTGAAGAGTTTGGAGTTAAGGAGTTGCTACAACTTCCCACAGCAGAGGAAATGGGTTAGTCCTGTCTCTGAGCTACTCTGCCAACTCTCTGTGTGATTCCTGAGGATCTTATCCAAAGTGCTGATGGTCAAGGAGCACTTTCTTGGCAAAGGAAAGAGACCCAGAATGAAGTTTTCAAGAGTAGTGGACCATATTGATGCCCTGGTTCTGAAAATCCAGGGCAGGTGTAGTTTCAGAAACTACCGAGAGCTTTTCACCTTAAATGTAGCCAGTGACCCAAGTCAGTCCTTATCCCTGAAATACAGACCCCTGTATCTGATCTGTGTCTGACAGCTGCCTGCCTCTCAAGAGGTGCATAATGAAGTCAGAGGTACTTTCATGAAATTCATGCTCACACTGGAGTGGGTTTGTGTACCTGCATTTTGGCACTGACACCTGAAGGCACTGAGCTCTGTCTTCTTCAAGACTGGAATAAATAGTTTCCTATTTCATTAGTACTTGTAAACCTGTTTGAGAGAGCTGGATGTAAAGTGCTACAGAAAAAAAACCCCATTTATTATTGTCATGGTTTTTTTACTCTCACCATGGAGGAGTGAACTGGGATTAAGTTCAGGCAAGGAAATAAGATTAAGAAGGGTCAGACCTGTAAATAAACTATGTTTAAGTACTGTGGTTTAGAAAACTGACATTTTTCCGTGCTTAAAGCAGAACTTTTCCTGCCCTGTATGGAATGACTGGTATTTCCATCTCTAATCCATAAAACTCTCTGGCACTACAAGAGAAATAACTGCTTGAGAAAGGCACAGAGCAGCTGGCATAATCCCTGACATTTTGGTCATAGATTTCCTTTCTCCATCCTGTTGTGCATGTCCTTAGTGAAGTGGGGATCAAATGGCCATAACATGGCACAATAGCCACGTCTGTTCATACAGTGCACTGCAGGATCACTGTACTTTCCTTAACAAATGAGCAAAGGTCCCTTTCCCAAGAGCTTACAAACTTGCAGGCTCATTCAAAGTCTTCTGGAATCTGTATGAACTCCATACCTATTTCTGGGATGGGAAAAAGTAAAATACTTGGGGTGGAGTGATAACAGTTGTGACATTTTTGCTCCTCTGCAGGCTGACCTTAATATCCCTGGTAGTTTCCAGCTGTGGAAGGTGTTTCAGTGATCGGATTTCACAGTTGGTGTTTGCCTTGGTAGCTGTCAGCAAAAGCTCATTGCTGCTGGAGGGGAAGGCAGCCTGGTCTCTGAATCACTTCCTGGCCCAGGACACCTTACCCAAAGAATATTTACTGTGTTGAACCTCCCACCTCTGGGATACTCATTTGAAGGCAACAGACGTTGTTTTTAAATAGCTGACTGTCTTGGAGGGAATTGTAGTTGCGGAAAGGGAAGTGCTGGATCAAGAGCTGCTGGTTGTGAAAGATATCTGCTTTCCTATGGGCTGGGCAGTCTGGGGCAAGACTTCCCAGCAATGTCCTGCCCTGGATTTCACACCAGACCTGAAGACATTTATAGAGCAAAGGGCAGAGCATCTCCAGCTGGTTAGAAAAGTAAAGCTTGTGTGATCCCAGCTCAGAGTAAGAGTTGGTTAAATTCACCTTTGTTTTGATATATGGTGTTTATTCCTTTTGCATAACAATTGCATCTTGATCTGATATGGGGCTTTGGTGTTAGGACAGGGTGCATGTCACTGTAGTGCCTGAAGCACAATTGAGGCTTAAACCGTGTTACAGTGTAGGGCTTTTATTTATTTTCCTAATGTACAATGATTGCTGAAAAAAGAGATGAAATTTTTCCCATGTTACAATAGAAGCTCTGAAGATTTCAAAGTTATTCTGTGTCTATTTTCAGAATACTTCACTATTTCATATTTATTTACATGTTTTGTCCTTACTTTCTGCCCCAGGCCTGGCTTTAGCCCTATGTTTATTTCACAGAGTTGACTCCATCCCTGATGCTACCTACAGACAGGTTCTCTGCTCTGGGAGCTGTGAAGCCAGGAGATGGAGCAGCTCTGAGCGGAGACATCTGTGGGTGGATGGAGGAGCTGCTGTAAACCAAACCCTGGTGGCATTTAAGACTGATGCCACAAAAGGTGCTGGGGCTTCTGGTGCAACTAAAAGGGAACCATCTTACGTGTTTAATGGCGGCTCCCCTTCCTGGACCTCTTGGTGGGCAGCTTGCAGGAGCGGAGGGCCGGGGTGTCCCTGATGGGCTGTCCCTGGTACTGGGCTGGCGTGGAGCAGGTATCCTCAGCACGGGTGCGGTTGCCTTTCAGCCACCTGTGACACAGGGAGGAAGGAAGAGAGGAGCTTGAAAAAAGGGCAAACCATGGACATCAGAAGGCAGGGTGGGGACAGAGCTGCCGAGTGTGACAGCAGTGTCCTGGCACAGCTCGGGGGGCCCGGGGAGACCCCAGGGAGCGTGGGGTGTGACGGTGCCGTACTTGCGCAGAGGTGCTAGCTGGCAGTTGCAGTGCCAGGGGTTTCGGGAGATCGTCAGCGCTTCCATTTTGTCAAAAGGGAAGTTTCGGGGCAGCTGGGTGAGCCGGTTGTTCTCCAGGTGGGCGGTTTTCAGTGTGGTCACGCCAGCAAACGCGTTGTCTGCAAACTGAAGCAGAAAGGTTTCTGGTGGAGTTGGGGAATGGGGACTCCAAACATGAGGGGCTCTGTTCCAGACTTTGAGTGTCATAAGAACAAGGCACTGGGATATATTGCCTAGAGAAGCTGTGAATGTGCCATCCCTGGAAGTGTTCAAGGCCAGGTTGGACAGGGCTAGGAGCAACCTGGTGTTCTTGTCCATGTCAGGGGGTTTTGGGAAGGGATGATCTTTAATGCCCCTTCCAACCCAGGCTATTCTATCATTCTGTGAATAATGGAGAGAGCAAGAGAAGAAGCTGTGAATGGGTAGCTGGCTTGCTGGAAGCTCTGTACTCTTGAGAGGCAGCAGGCTGGTGGGCTCATGGGTAATGGAGTCTCCTACAAGAGCTACATCCCAAATCCATGTGGGATTGTCTTTGCAGCCACATCCCTAAATAAATTGAAGTCTGGCAACCCTTTTTATTTTTGAGCCGTATTTCTCCATTCTAAATGAAGACATTTTATGGTATATTCCTTTCTAAGGCTGGAAGTCTTCCCAAGGCCTGTTGCCTTGTCTGTCCTGGAGTGACTGAAGGAGGAGTGTTTGTGGCCTCTGCAGGAGCTGTAGACTTTGGCAGTGCCTGGGGGCTCTGAGTGGAAAGTTACACTTGGCATCTGAGCAATGTAGAAATGCAGGCAGGTTTCCAGCACCTCAGCCTCCTCCATTTTTTTCTCATTTCCAGTGGGTTTTTTTGCAAGGGATGCTGTAAAATTTGTGTTTTCTTGGTTGACAGGGAGGCTTTAAGGTAGAGCTCCCTAAGAAAGCTGCCAAAAAGAGCCAAAGAGAGGCTGTAGACCTGACTCTGCAGCCCTCTCCTCTCTTCCCTGAGGCCTCATCCCTGACATCTTTCAGCCCATGGTTACTCAAGTTGGAAAGCTGTTGAAAGCAAACCCCTCAACAGGAACTTCCATGGCAGTGATAGATTGGAGAGGGGCTCTGTGACAAAGCACGAAGTGTCTTGGCTATGACAAACCATTTCTTCCCCCTCTAAGAGTGGGGGGAAACCTTTCTCCAAAGGCTGGAGAGGACACTCACTAGGTCTTCCCAAAGCCTCCCAGCCCTAGGACCTGTGCTCCCATTTCTGAAAAGAACCTTGCACTTCTCATGGACCATCAGAGCGTGTTCATGCTCTCTAAGCTGAAAAGCTTGACAGAGGAAATACACTATTTTAAGCTGTGAACTTTTGTCACTTCCAAATTAAGCGTTGCTGGATGGGATTGGAGCTTAGCTAGGAGACTCCCAGATCCCCGTAGCTGTTGGACAGTCAGCATTGCTGGCCTTCTCCTTCCAAAACTAAGCTGACCTCAGGAGGCTGGACTGTGCTGATAGTGGAGCTGCTCTGAGGGATGCTGGCACGCTGTGCAGAGGGGTGGGAGGGTTGGACAGTGGTGTTACTGTCTCAGCTGCTCATTCCTCTCCCAGCCTCATGAGAAGAGTTCACATCTGCTGCTAACAGCTGCCGAGCCGCCTGCCAGATCGTGTCTTTGGGAAGAAAAGGGTGATTTTTATCCCTTATTTAGATGGAGGATTACAGCTGTTATTTTACACTGAATATGCAGACAGGGGTGTCTGTCTCATGTTGAGATACAAGGAGGGTCCTGGCCTGTGCAACACAGCCCTCTGGGGTCTGGTGTGGGTCTCTGATGCTGGGGGGGAGTGGGAGCTCTGTGCTGAAGCCTGAGGGCTGCCCTTCCTTTTGCTCAATGTAATTTAGGCTGGGGTAGAATTGTGTGGGTTTACACTTGATCAGATCAAAAACCTTGCAGCCATGCAGGGAAGAGCTAAGGACAGCATGTTTGTGAAGGAGAAAGGGCTGCAGCACTTAGAGCATTTGGTAGTGATTTCCTGGATCGTGTGGCCTCTGTGATTAGAAGTCTCTTAGCAGTGCAAAGTTCACACAAGGGCTGTTTGGGATGAGGCCTTTGAGGATTTGAAGGGAAAATGCTGAGCTGGAAGCTTTGTATTTGCAAGCCCTAAAGCTGCAGAAGCCGCCCCTGTTAGTGCTGATCCTGTAAACTGATGTCGTGTTGGGCTGCTGGGGAGGAAAAGAGGCACTGGCTGCACAAGAGCCTTTTAAGTTCTTGTCCACAGGTAGTCAGTGTAAAAAAAAAATAATTCCTTTTTGCTCGCCAGAATTGTTAACAATTGCTTCTTGGCCAAACCAAGGAGACTTGTTTCCCTGGAACACCCCACAGTCTAATTTCTTCAACATGTAACTTGGGACTCTGACATCTCTAGCTGGTACATTATGCTGCAATATATGACTGATAGTGCCTCAGAACTGAGTCTACAGAAGTGCTATCATAGCATGTCTAAGGTCTTGCCTAGTAAGGTCAGTAGATCGTTTTCAAGTGTTAAGTTTGCTCAGTCCTATACTGGAGAGGTTAATGCTCAGAGTGGACAAGGGCTTAAATACTGAAGTATTACTGAACTGGTTTAGTTAGTGTTGTTCTGCACTTGGACAAGCTGTAATTCCAGTTTTTGAGCTTTTTGGGATGCTATACCCCTTTTGAAAACTCTGGTTTGATGCATTTCTTGTAGCTTTCATGTGATCTGCTCATCCCTGTGAGACTGTCTGAGTTGTGAAGAAATTCTCTTTTTCATCACATCTTCCTGCATGTGGTGGGTGTTGCTTTGCCATGCAGTCCCAGCCTGCCTCGCCTGGATGCTCTTTGGGCTTCCTGGCAAAGCATCATCCCAGGGAGAACTGTTCTGTTCTGCCTGCATCACCTTCCCTTTCCTGCCATGGAGGATCCCCCCAGGACATCAGGCTGCATCAGGATGCTGTGCTGGGTTCTGCAGTACTGCCTGGCTCTTCAAAGGTCCTAGCACAAGTGATTCCCTGAGTGTGATGCTCCTGCCTGTGAATCTTGCTTTCTCACAGAAAAAGGAGGGTGTTGTTTTGCCCTTCAGGACACCTGAATGTCCTTCCTCCCCACCAGTGGGAACAGGGCTCCTTTGTAAGATGCTGCGAGAGTTCCTTTTGAGAGAGCATCAATAAACAAACCTTTCTTTGTAACGTGTCAGGTTGGGAGGCAGCAGGGAGGCAAAGGTCTGTGCCCCTACCTGTCTGCAAGGCAGGGGCAAGAAACCAGGACCATTCACAGCCCCTCCAAGGAGTCTCCCTCTCCTGACCTACAGCAGGTATCTGGGCTGAGCAAAGGAGGCAGAGCTCTGCAAGGTGGAAGTGCCTTCCACTACGAGGGACGTGCTCACCTCTCATCCCTCACCTTGTTTCTGGGAGTATGGAAGGTTCCTAATTGTCCTAGAGCATCCCAGATACCTTTCTCAGTGCCTGGTCCAGCCTCCAGTGTCAGGTGACAGCCAGTGTCACCTCCAGCTTGGGAGGGAATGCACTGCCTTGCATCCATCCAGAGGGCTTAATCAGTTCCAGATAATTTGGTTTTGCATAAATAGCTCAACAGAGGGGTGGGGTGTGCTCTCTCATCTCTCGCTTGAGCCACGTCAGGGTGTTAGCAATGCCTTTCTGCCTGCAGAGCCTGCAGATCTGCATCTCCCCTCTCCTCTGCAAGGGAGGGACAGCAAACCAAGGGCTTTGTAAAGGGGAAGAAAATCAAGCCCCATGTTTCTGGGCGAGTGGAAGGAGAAAGGACTCACCTTTTTCAGTTTCATGTTGTCCAGGTGGAGTGTCTGCAGGTATCGGCTGAAGGACTGGAAGGCATTGTCAGGGATGACCTCTATTGGGTTATGAGAGAGTTTCAGTTCCTCCAGCACTCTCAGCTTATTCATTGCATTCACAGGGTAGCTGCTCAGCTGGTTCTTGTCCAGGTGGAGGACAGCAAGGTTTTCTACATCCTCCATAGCCCCAGGTAGGAGGTTGGTGAGGGAGTTGTCAGAGAGGAAGAGCCAGCGCAGATCTTTAGCCCCACTGAAGACCCCTGGTTTCAGCTCACGGATTTTATTGCTGCCCAAGTGCAGGATGAAGAGGTTGACGAGAGGGGAGAGGAGCCCTTTGGATAGGTCTGGGATCTTGTTCTTGTCCAGGTACAGGTAGGTGAGATCAGAGAGATCATCGAAGGCTCCTGGCTTTATGACACTGATCTGGTTGCCGGTGAGATAGAGGTAGACCAGGCTCTTGAGCCCCCGGAAGGCTCCGGTGGAGATCTCCTTGATCCTTGAGCTCTGGAGGTGCAGGGACACCAGCTTTTTCATGTCACGGAAGCCGTTGGTCGGCAGGATGGGGAAGTTGTTCTTCTGCAGGTTGAGAAGCCGTGTCTGCTCAGGCACTTTGGGGATCTTCTTCAGCCCCGCGTTGTCACAGATGACGTGCTGCAGGTCTCCGCCGTGGCAGTGGCAGCTGGAGGGACATGCCTGCATGGTGGAGACAAGACATGCCAGCAGGCTGAGGATACCGAGGAAGAAGCCTGACCCATTCATGGTCAGATCTGGAATTAAGTGTGGTGGGAAGAGAAGCAGGAGGAAGAGAGTGATGGGTGGGAGAGAGAGAGTAACCGGGTTTGCAGCATACTGAACACAGCCCTATTTATAATGTTATTAAAAAGCAAAATCCCTTCCCACAAACCACAGGCAGCAGCCAGTTGGAAACAACTGGCTTTGAGAACTTACTGTGAGCTTAACCCCTTGGCACCAGACAGAGGAGTGTCCACGGCCCTGCCTGGCCCTGCTGCTGAGCAATGTGCAGAGGTAGTTTTCATCTCTGGAGGAAAATGGGAGGCAAATACTCAGGAAGAACCAATGCAGACCTGCTCTGTGGGGAATCCCCCATGTCCCTTCTGAGCAGGGCCCAGATTCATCTGCAGGGGGGAAACCAGCCTGTTTGGGTTGAACAGCATAGCAGGGAGCGCTGCTGAGCTCCACAGCCACCTCCTGCTGCAGCTTCCAGCAGGTTCTGGGGTTCTGTTTAGCCTCAGCTGGTTTGGGGAGAAGCACCTGATCCGGTTCTCACAGAGGCAGATTCCTGGTGGGGGGTGGGGTGCCTTTTTTCACTGATTCAAGAGGAGTTTGCAGGGATTGGAGAAGGTGAGAGTGATACAGGGTCATGCCAAACCCCAACAGCGCTGCAGTTGCTCTTGCAATGCAAAATTTTGGTTGAACATTTGCATATCTAGGCTGCATTGAAGAATTGGCCAAGAAAGGGAGTGCAAAGACAGCCTTAATTTCTACTGTGTCTTTTCTTATGAACAGCTGACAATAATATGGTCATGGTCAGGACACCTGGTGCTTCCAACAAGGGATTGGGCAGCATCAGAGCCTGCAGGGAAGTGGTGGGACATAGGCTGGTGGGTATGAAATGCCAGGCAGTGGTGTAGAAGTAGGTGGCAATGCCTGTGACTCTCAAGGCAGACCTGTGGAAAGGGAAAAGCACTGGCATTGGTAAAGTGATGGAGAGGTAGCGAAACAAAAAAAAAAAAAATCACTGCTGGAGTTGGGAGTGGCATCTGCCTTGGCTCCTGTTTTAGGGTAGTGGTGGCAAAGGTAAATTAACACCACAAGGGATGTCCCCTGCTCTCCCAATAAAGAAAGCTAAAATAAAGCTGTTAAATGCCCCAGTGCCTGCTTCTGTGAGTGTGAAGAGAGAGATCCAGGGGTTGTGGGGTGGGGTTTGGAACTGGAACATTTTGAACTTATTTCCAGCCAGTTCCTGGCTGCAGCAAACAGCTGAGAGCCGAGCACATAACTGTGAGCTTGTTGAGATTTCTGTTCCTGAGGCCGGCTGCAGAGCCTCAGTGGAGCCTGTGCAGAGGCGAGACAGGCCCAAGAAAGGGAGGAAATCCAAGGGCTGACTTAGGACACAGACTCGCTTATTCACCGAGATTTCTGGGTTTTTCCATTGTTGCAGCAAGGAATCAGCTGGCACTGCCAAGCGTGCTCTGCACCGAGTTATGCAAACGGCCTGGCAGCCCTGCTCTGGTCAGCAGCTGTCAGTCTGAGCAGTGTTTGCACTGCAGGACTAATTTGGGGAGAAAATAGGCTTCTGGGCTAGGAATGTGGTTCTGGTGAGCCTGTGGCAGAACTATGATGTAATGTGGGGCCTTGGTGCAAACCAGGCCATGTCAGGCTTTCAGTGTTTGTCAGCCCTGAGGTGTGATGCCGTGACATGGAGCAGCTCACCTCAGCACTAAGAGCTTCTCACCTCTGGGGAGATCCTCTGACCTTGAGAGCTTCAGGCTCCTGCTGGAGGGACCTCCTAGTTACTGTAGGATTAAAACTCTTTGAACAAAAGAGTGGTATTTTGGCATTTGCCTGGTTCAGTAGGCACCACAATGGTCACGCACATGCTCTTCTCTCTGGAGAAGCTCTTTGAGTGCCTAGGTCAGGACCTTTGAGACAGAGCAACAGGAGATAGACAAAACCTTCTGTGTTTTCCTTCTTTGCTTCTTCAGTTTGCTGTTCCATGATTTTGAGAGTGCCCCTGAGTGTGCGCTGCTTATAAAGCTCAATCAGGGAGCTGGGTGAATGATTGGAAAAGAAAAAAAAAATCACCTTTAAAGAATCATCTTCTATCTAAATTGATTTTATTTTTTTCTCTGAGCAGGTTCAGCCACTTTAATTTTCACTTAATCGTTTGTCAAACAATTCCTGCAGTTATGTTATTCTGTGCAAGAGCAACTGGTGGGTGATATTTAAACCCCTGCCTGTTTCTGCTGGGCACTGAATCTGGGGACTGAATCTGTGCTCCTTCCCTGAGAGTCTGGTACTTGGATTTCCCATCCCCTTACAGAAGAAAAAAAAGTCATCTAACAGCTTACTGCTTCTGCAGAGATTTCGGCCAGTGGGGGTCAGGTTGGAGCAAAAAGCTGGTGAGGGCCTTGCAAACACCATCCATAAATACTTCCTACCCATGTGTATTTCTGGAACAAGACCCTTTTCAAAGGTTAAACTGCTTAGACCTCAAACCTCCTTCTCTTTCTTCCTCTCAGGATAAAATTCCCTTTCTTCCATTCTTTATCTGTTTGCTGGCTGAGACTGCAGATCTGGGGGAACAGAGACACTCTCCCTGCATGGATGTGTGTGCTGTGGCTGTGGACACCAGTGAGACCTGCAGCTTCCTTGTGAAAATGCTGGGACAGCTGCCACGGTGCTGGTGTGAGGTGGGAAGCTGTCCCCCACCAGTCCTGAGCCTGAAGTAGAGTTTAGGTGGATGCTGGGTTATTATTGGCGCCACAGTGGAGTGGCAAGAGGGAAAAGGTGTCTGCTCCTCAGCTCCGTTTCTCCAGACACAAATGGTGAATAAAAGGAAGTTCTTTCCCTTAGTATTTTTTGATTTCCATGCCTTGGCGGGCACATTTCTGTGGTGGGAGCTGTTTGGCATCTGCCGCTGCTGGCACCTCTCCCCTGGCTCCTGTCTGTTTGTGTTTTGAGCTGCTTGCTGGACAGCTCTGCTCTTCCCACACCAGGTTTTGCAGCCCTCAACTGGCCAGGAAATGTCCAGCCATCCTCAAAAGCCTGCCTGAGTCCCACTCATGGGTGGTTTGCAGTCTGCAGGTGACAATGGAGCAGTGTCGGTGTCCCTGTGCCGCGGTCACGGGGTGCTGGGTCCTGGCCAGCTCCTACCTCACATATCCCCTGGGACCAGCACTGCAAGGACATTGCAGAAGAGGCAGGATTATCCCACCACCCTCTCTTTCTTAACTGATTAACAGTTCTGCAAACATTCCTGGTGATTTGCAGATGCTGGACTCCCCTCCTCTCCTTCTCAGAGGTGTTGTGGGCTAAGCAAATAAATACAGTTTTTGAAGCAGTATAAATATAGATTTGGGGTGTTTATTTGATGTTGCATGTCTGAACTAGTTTGCTATAATATTGCAGATGGTCTTTTCCATGTTTAATCTTTATTTTTATGAGTATGAACAGTTCTGGCATATCATGACAGCTCCATAGTTAAAATAGTCCATTGCCCTTTTAAGCCTGATTCTGTAGCTTTTAGAGGCTCCAGATCTGGTTTCCTGTGACACTGCAGACTTGCAATCACCTTCTTGGAGTGGAACCACTGTAGCTGGCCTTGTGGTGCAGCCCTCCTCATTTTGGCTGAAGGTGAGGGGTCAGGCAGCTTCTCGGGGTGTCCTGGAGTGCCCCAGCTCTTGTGGAGCTGAGCCACTGGCACTGGGTGCTGGGTTGGGAGCAAGGTGGGAGAAGGTGCAAGTTCTGCAGTCCCATGGATTTGTCTCAAGGGCAGAGTATGCTCCAGGGAGTGTTTGAGGAGCAATGGTGGCTGGGCAAAGGGGAGTCACAGAGGCTTTCCTGGGTTCCCCCTTCTTCCAGGCAGCAGCTGTCCCTGCAGTAGCATCCAGGGCTCTGAATTCAGACCTGAATTGTCATTTTTATTTTAAATTCTTGAAGGGTTCCCATCACCGCAGTTTGTGGGCTGCTTGTTGAGCTGGAGGAGGTAATGGTGGGTCCACCTCCTTCCTTCTGATGGTTTTCTTCCACTGTAGCATGGCCTCCACCCATTGATCTGTTGCCAGTTTGGCTCTCCATTGATGTCCACCCACCCTTCCGCCGATTCCAGCAGCTGCTGGATGAGGCTCTTGGCCTCTCCTGTGAAGTTCACCCAGCCCTTGCAGCCTCTCCCAGCCCTGCCGTGTCCACCCTGCAAGGCACCAGATGTTCCCTAGCATCCCACTGCCCTGGCCAGGGCAGTCCTGGTTTGCAGAGCCTTCTTCCCTTGTGGAGCACCACTGATCCATGCAAGACTTCTGACTTTCCCAAATGCTCCACAGCCATTAGTCGCCTCTGTTCTCAAAATGGAAAATGGGCTCCATGTGGTGACAACATCTCTGCTTGTCCTTGACCTCCCCATCCCACCCCACCTTGTTTTTGGGGAGGACCTGATGAGTAGGTGGTTCCTGCAGCTGTGGAAATGGGCTGTGAGAACATTTAAAATGCCTCATGGAAGCAACAAGATTCTGGACTTCCAGCCATGTGTTTGGTGGGAGCTGAGCCCTCCAAATCCATAGGAATGTTACCTGAGCTCTCCAAATACCTAGGGATGTGGCCCCTAGATTTTTGCTAAGTTTCCTTCTCCAATAGCTTTGAGCATCTCAGTACCCCCAAACCAGTGGTTTTCTACCTTCATGTGACACTTTGTACATTTCCTCTCACTTTTTCCTTTTCATTTCACTTTTCCCAAATGCATTGGCATCAACACTAAGGAGGATGCAGTTAATTGCACAGCAAAGACCTTTTATCACATTGTGGATAAACCAGTAATTGTCCATGTCTTTGCTGGTTGCCACTGGGCAGCACTTCTGCACTGCTGGCAGGAAGGGGGAAACACTTCGAAGTCTCAAAGCTTCTGCTTGGCCTGGAGAGAAGAGAGGCAGCTTTAACTCCAGACCACGAGGAGCAGCTTGTCCTCACTGGGCAATTACGGGAGATTCATTCCCAGTGCAGTCTCAGTCTGGGCACACTGGGTTGTCCTTTCGGTCTCCTCCTGAGGCAAAGCCATTGCATGCCACAGACAAAGGGGCTTTGGGCACTTAATACTTTTGGGATCTGTTTTAAGCCCCATCCAAACTAGGACTGTCTGGCAGCTCTCTGCCAGAGTGGGGAGAGATGTCAACAGGGTGGCCACCTTTGGAGGTTTGTCCTGCAAGAGCTGTTTGTTTGTGTCCTGATGTTTTTGACACAAAGATGGTACTGTTGCTGGGGAAGGAAATGTGATCTTGGTGTGACACAGGCTAGATGTGATCAGAAGTTGTTTTTTGCAGCAGCAAAGTTGGCCTGAAGGTTCAGGAATATTCCAATACAATTTGGGATAGCAGGATATCTCCAAAGCAAGGAGATGCACATCCCCAGGGGACAGAAGAGTTTGGGGTGATCTTGGCAGTGAGCAGCTGAGTGAGGGGAGGTTGTTGCTCAGTTGAGAATGATTTGGAGCTGGCTGTGATGGGAAGGGCTGGGGTTGACTCTGGTGGAGATATCCAAGCCAGATGCACTCAGCACAGGTTTAGAGATAATTAGATCCATCCAGCATGTTACACTGAGAGGGGTTCAAAGGGCCTCTCAGAGGTCCCTGAGCACATCTCTTGGGTTGCCGGTCTGCTTTCTGTTGTTCATTGTGCCCTCTTTGAATTCTGAAAATCCCTATTATTTCACAGTCAATTTGCTACTTTTTTCCAAGGCAATATTGTCTCTAGCAAAGCTCAGTTTCTGTAGGCTTTAGTTTGGCAGTTCAAGCCCTGCCATCATCATCCTCCAGCGTGGCACAACCAGAGGGTGGTGACGATGAGTATGAAGATCCTCCCTGAGCAGTGCTCAGGTCCAGGGCAGGGTGTCCTCCAAGGAACTCATGCCCTCCTTCAGCCCTGACCTTCTGCTCCAGTCACAGCCAGTATAACCCACTTGGGGTACTGGTGGTACAAACCCCAGCCTTTTGATTACAGCCTTTCAGCAGCAGTTGAATGTGGAGGGCACTGGGTGTTTTTATTGCTGTTGAATGCAAGGAAAAACCAAGGAGCAGAGGGCTGATGTGGCTTGTTCCAAGTTATGCAGTAAATAAGCAGCACAGTTGGGAAAAAGCCTGGGTCTTCAGAGTCCCCACAGTTCCCACCAGATCAGCCTGCCTCCCAAATGTTTACTAAAGAGACTGGAGTCTGATTGTTTTTACTTCATTTTTAATTTTTAGACGTTTCCCTCTTCAGGCTGTTTTGCCTGTTTCACAGTGACCAGTATTTGAACAGTGCTAGCAGGAAATGTTTGGGAAATGTGCTTTAAAAAACACAGTTCTGCTAAGATGTTCTTTTTATTCCTGGTTTATACAGAGGCTTGGGATTTACAAAGAATGAATCTCTTGTTGGTAGGAGCAGGTTAGGCAGCAGTTTGTTTTGGAGCTGTCCTTGTCATCACTGAGGACAGGACTGATCTGGGTGTTGGGGGGTCACTTGTGGTCCTCCAGTAAAAAAAGGCTTTGCAGTCAATTATATTTTGTATTCTTGTAGCTCCTCTCAAAGCCAAGGGTCCAAGCTGGAATCTTTGCCTCTGGAAAGCTCTGCTTTGACACCAGATACAGCTCCAGTGGAAATTATGGAGCTGATGCTGAAATTACTGGGTGAGGTTTTCTGGACTGAATTACACCAGATGACAAGGCTGAATGATGTTAAATGTCCCTTTGGGTCATGAAGGCTAGGAATCTTCATGGATATCTCCAAGTTTAAATTGGTGTGTGGAGTTTCACTCTGTGGCAGTGTTGTTTCATCTGCTGCTGACAATGGACATGTTGGATGGTCCACGTGTCAGATAAAAGTTGGGAAGGACAGCAGTGCTGGCACAAGAGTTGCTCCATCCCCTGCCTCTATCCCAGGAATACAGCTGGGGAAAACCATCCTAAGAGGGAGATAACATCTTGGAAAGATCTGGAGCAACATCCTGGTATCTGGCTACAGAGTGATGTGCTGGTGCAGGAAGGGGAAGGCAGTGACTGGGAAGCCGATGAGGGGCTCGAGGTTCAGACCTGTGTTGCCCTCTAGACCAATTGGGAAGCCCATTCCTGAGGGTGTGAGGGTGTTATGGGGACAAGCCACAGGCCAAGGCATCAACAGCTGGTGTTTGGGGTACAGGGCACAGTGCCAGGCAGCTGGAGGAGCCTGGTGAGCCACGACACTCACAGCATCATCCTGCCAGGGAGCTGCCTGCTCCTGCATCCAATTAAACTGCTGGAGCAACCCGGAGAGGCAGCAAGGATTGACTTAGGGCTTGGCTGGGATCCTGGGACCAGCACTGCAATTCATCCAGCAGAGTAAAGCAGAAAAACAAAGGCACTGGGATTTTTAATAAGTGTTTAAGGTCTTGGATTTGGGTCTGGTCAGTCATTTGATCCTGCCACAGGACTCATATTAGTGGGTGGGAGAGAAATCTAGTCTGAGCATGAGATGCTGTGGGTTTGCACATGGCTGGGAAGTTGTCCTTGTGTCTGGGAGCAGAAGCCTATTCACAGTTGCTCCTTGGGGGCTACCATGCTCCAAGCAGAGCAGTTTGCACCAGATGGTCCCTGCAGCATGCTGGAAAAGTTCTCCAGATTCCTGGATAAAAGCAGGCTCCAGCTTGAATTCACACTGACCCCGGTGCAGTCAACAAGAGCATCAGCCGTTGTGACAGACTGTGCCCAACATGAGATCCTCCAGCAGCTCCATGCAGTGGAAAGTGCCAAGTGCTCCAGTGCTGTTGCACACTGTTGTACACTATGCCAGTGCTGTGTTCAGCTTACTCAGGATATTTTCATCCTGGTTCACATGCTTCATCATAGTCCTTTGCAAAGCCCCACATTAATTTGGGGCACAGTGCCAGGAGCTGGGTAAGCACCATGCCCAAGCCATGACCATGTAGGCACACCTGGGCATTTACTCTGAAGGAACAGACCAGATCTGGGTGCCAGGGCAATTTGGTGGGTCAGAGCTGCTCACATGTCAGTCTGGAGAACTGGAGGAGAAATGAGGAAATATTTCCCACATCAGCCCTTTCACAGCCATGCTCTCCCAGCAAAGCAACCACAGGTGACATTACTGGGGTGACATTACTCTGAGTGGGTCAGAGACACCAGAGCAGTGCTCCAGCAGCTCCCACTGCTGAAACACAGCTCCCAAGAGCTGGAGATGTAGCAGTAATCCCATCGATAGTGCTGTTGGTGTAGCTCAGAGCTGCCCACGGCACCTCCTGGGCAGCTCCTGCTGCCTCAGCTTGGCCACTGAGCTGGGCATAAAGCACTGGAATTTTCCTCTGAGGAGAAATGACCTTAAGCTGAGGTGGCTCAGAGCCTGCCGTCAGGATTAGCTGTGAGGGAGGTTTAGCAGCAAGAAGCTTTTGTCCCGCTGTGAGGCTTTGGGTCTGTAACACTTTGCCAAGTGTTGAGCTGCCTTGTGATGCCCTTACAAGGGTTACAGGGGCTGATGTCTGCACAAAAGGATCTGCAGCAAGCAGCCATGCTGCAGGACACGCCGTCTCCCACAGAAGTCTGCTGCTGGCTCCAGGGTTTTTCCAAAGTGATGTCCTATGTTCCCTGAGTTGTTAGAGATGCAAGATGAACTCAGCATCTTGGCTGCAAGGGCACCAAGGCAAAAGTCAGTGTCTGGCAGAGATGGTGTGGACTCAACAGGAAAGGGCTTGGAGAAGCAAGCGTTGAAAAAGAGGATGGCGAACCCTGGAGTCCTACAAGAATAGCAGTTAGGCTGTCAAAAGTACATGACACCCCAAGTGTTGTGGGTGATGGGGTCTGGAGCACTGTGAGGGAGGTGAAGAATGCCATGGAGGCAGGTGCAGTGATGCTTCAGCTTGTATTTCTCCAAGACACTCTGGCAGAAGTGTCTGGAGGGCCCCATCCACAGCCAGCAGAGCAGGCTTCCTGTCACCTGAGTGGCTTGGGAGAACATCCTCCTGACACCCCTTTCATCCCACTCCCCCCTGCTGTCATGACAAGCTTTGTCTTTCCTGTGCCTGAAACTGTGGTCCCCTTTCCCCTTGAGACACATTTCCTCTTCTGTGTTTGCAGGTTGCCTACGGGACCACAGAAAACAGCCCTGTCACCTTCATGGGGTTCCCCAATGACAGCATCGACCAGAAAACTGAGACAGTGGGATACATCTTTCCCCACACAGAGGTGACCATGACCTTTCCCACGTGCTCCAGGTGCTCTGCCAGCAGCAGACCTCACTTCATCCTCCCTGTCTGGTGCTGGTGTCTAAATTAAGCCTTTCTTCTCTTCCAGGCAAAAATTGAGGATCCAGAAACAGGGCAATCTGTGCCTCTGAACACTCCTGGAGAGCTTCAGATCCGTGGCTACTGTGTCATGCTGGGCTACTGGAATGACCCTGCCAAGACAAGTGAAGTGATCACTGCTGAGAGGTGGTACAAGACGGGGTGAGTCTGAGAGTAGCACCACTTCTCCCAGACAGTCCCACAGGGTGACACTGGAGGGGGATGCATGGGTGTGTATAGGAATACTTGGCTGGGATTTCCAAAGTAGAGAAAACAGTCCAGGTTTATCCATCTGATCTGCCTGTGACACTTCAGAACTGCTTTTAGCACAGAGCCCTTGGTGCTGAGTGTCCCTGGAGACGGGGATTGTCACTGGCCACTTGTGGATGGAGGGATTGTGGGGGTACAGGGCAGGGGCAGGCATTGCCTCCCCCCTAAATGCTGGTGCTTCTGTGGATGCTGCCAATTCCTGTAACAGGAGCTCTTTGATCTCTTCCATGTTTTCAGGTGGCATCTCAGCCATTATCCTCTGATACCACCCTGGCTGGGTGGGAGCATCAGCCATTCTTCCACCCAGCTGGGATAGGACTAGAAGGGTGTTGTTTTTGCAGGGACCTCGGGAGCCTGAATGAGCATGGCTACTGCAAAATTATAGGGCGTTGCAAGGACATGATTATTCGGGGAGGAGAGAACATCTACCCAGCAGAACTTGAGCAGTTCCTCCACACCCATCCCAAGGTTGAGGAGGTCCAGGTAAGTGGGAGGAGGTGGGCTGGGTGAGCAGCTGTTTTTGGGAATCCTGTACATAAAGCTTCTGGGATTGCTGCTTGCAACTTGGTTGTCTTTCCCTGTTTTCAGCATCAAATTCCACGTAATACTGGCTAGCAAGGAGGAGGGAGAGGCTCATGGGATGGAAGGGGCAGGCAGAGCTCCTGGCACGGGGCATATGGATTGTGACAATCCCCTTGTGTTCCAGCTGCACGGCTGCAAAGTGCCTGTCATTCTTCAGTTTTAAAGGACCTGTCCACTTTCATAGCTCCCTCTGAAATTCTTACCCAGAAAGCAGTCTGGAAGGACAGTTTTTACTGGTAATTGCTCAACTCTGACATCCAGGAAGACTCTTCCAACAAGTCCCTGGAGATGAGGAGTGTTTCACTCCTTTGCAAGACAGCAAAGATTTCCAGGACTGAACTGCTCCCCGTCTGCTGGGATTGTTCTCCTCCAGGTTTTGTGCCAGACAAGTTTCCCCATAAATAAACTGGTTATTTAGTCAGAGTTCTGCCTGTGCCAGGCGAGCATCTCTCTTTGGAACAGTCCCAGTGCAGATGGGTTGCAAACCAGCCCTGTTTATGTGGTTTCTAGGGCTTTACATCACTGCTCTGGACTCAAAAGGATCAACATGTCTCTAGCAGTTTGAGATAGTGGCTCAAGGCAGGGAATGACAGTAGGATTCTTGTGGAATAGCGGGAGCGAATTTTGGAGAGAGCTCAGGCTTGGGAAGCCCATTTCCTGGTGTCACAGGCAGTGGCCACTAAGATCTGTGGTTATAAGTGTTTCAGATAATCCTTTAATTCAACCTCATCCCTCCCCTGCCATTCCATCTGGAGATCCCAAAGCACTTGTGGCAGCCTACCAAGTCTCCTTGTTGTCTGTGAAACCTCTTGCCCCATTTTTTTGGAAACAGAGGGATGATAGGTCAACATTGCATCCACAATTCTCCAGCACCCTGTGTTAGGGAGTCAGGGAACACACCCTGGGCCAGCACACAGACCCTGTGGAAGACCAGGGACGTCCCCAAGGGTCACACTCTCTATCTGCCCCAACCAGGTGGTTGGTGTGAAGGATTTGAGGATGGGAGAAGAGATCTGTGCCTGCATCCGACTGCAGGCTGGGCAGAACTGCACCGAGGAAGAGATTAAAGCTTTCTGCAAAGGGAAGGTGAGTTCCCAGTCCTCAGGTTCCTTCCAGACCAGTACACCCAGTGGCTCCTGGGGACTGGTGGATGAAAGCCCATGGATTTAGAGCACTGAGGGACCCAGCCCTGACAGTGCCAGGCTGTTCCTTTCAGGTTGTGTAGCACTAGTTTTTCTCTTTCCAGATCTCGCATTTCAAGATCCCACGTTATGTTGTGTTTGTGAGCCAGTACCCACTCACTGTCTCAGGCAAGGTAAGAGGCGGCTGGAGCAGGGCAGGAACGCTGGCATTCTGTCCCAGCTCCTGAGTCTCTCTCTCTCCTCTCTGCCCTCTATTCCAGATTCAGAAATTCAAGTTGAGGGAGCAGATGGAGAAGCACCTGCAGCTCTGAGATTGGGAAGGCAGAGCAAAAACCAGGATAAATCAGCCCCATTTCAGTCAGCTCTGAGTCTGCTTTTCACCTGTGCCTTGGGCTAAGCGGTGGAGACTTTCCCTCCCTGACATGAGGCTGATAGCACTTTTAGTCAATAAAACAGAGTGCCTTTTTTTCCCAGTTGGGCTTGTTTCTTTGCCAACAGAAATACTGTGGTGTGAGGAAGGGATGCTTATTTCTGGAATTCTGTCCAGTTACTGAAAGACCTTATGAATGTTTAAAAATTTTGTGTGACTCTGAGCAGTTTGGCTGCAGTTATTTTACAGGAGTTGAACAGATGCTGGTGGGTATTTTACTGACACCCCTAAGTCCAAATGCCCTGGCCTGGCTTCCCAGGGTAGGTGACGTCTTTTCTCCTTGGATGTTGTGAGACTCCTGGGTCATTTAAGAGTGACTGAACTTGAAATGAGGGGCAGGGGGTTCAGAGAATGAGACTTTGCATTGGGACTCCCTAAAACTGGCTGGAAAAGCTCACTCTGTTCCCACACTTCCCCCAGGTGTTCAAAAAAAAACAACTTTCTCCAAGGTAGACATGGCTTTGTTTATTTTGTTGTTTTGGACAAGACAGACAGTAAGGTTATTGCAGAAATACCAAAATTCCTGTCCCATCGGCAGTGTGAAACAGAGCCTGCCCGGGACATCATTTTACGGGAGTTATTTGGTACCTCCCAACCATGAAACACTGTGAGAAGAGGGACAGCAGAGCTCTTCTTTGCCAGCAGAAGTGTCCCACCCCAGCTGGAAAGCAGATAATGTTGCTGCCAACTCTCGCTGACCTCCTGCCGTCTCCCTCCTGCTTCCTTTCCGAGCAGAGCTAAGGCTGGCCCCCCTCCATGCTGCGGCTCCCTCCAGTGGGTGGAGGGCACTGGTGCGACAGGGAGAGAGCAGAAGCGTCAGCGAGGTCTCAATCCTCCATCTCGCAGCTGAACTGCGGGCTCTACCCATGGAAGCAGACGGCAGGGACAAGTCCCCTGTCCACATCTGCACTCTGAAAGAAAAAACATGGATGGTTTGTGTCAGACTCCTTCTGTACCGTGTCTTTCCAGCAAGTTCCTCTCCTGTTCCCACGCAGCTCCTGAGGCCGGTTCCAGCACTGATCCTTCCACATTTCACTCAGGTCTCCTCCCTTCCCTGGTTACCTCTGTAGCCTTCCTTCCCGAGGGAAGAACTCTTACCTGCATGACAACTGATGTCTAGGGAAGGACTGTTTACCTTCTTCTGCTTCCCACAGCACTAACTCAGGTGCAGGACAGGCCTGCAGTGAGTGGAGCTTCTCCTCCTCTCCCTGATCAGTACCTCCACCCTTGGCATGACCCTGCTCTGCCCACAGGTGCCCCATGTACTCACTGTAGATGGGGGGCAGTGGATGAGAAGAAGGTGACACCAGCCCTAGCTGGTGATGACAGACACTGCTGAGAAAACCAGTGAATCCTGGTCACAGCCAGCACAGGGGGAACAGCCCCTGACACCCCACTCCTGCTCCTGTTCTGGGAGTGGGGCAGCACCATCCATGGGTCTGAGCCCTGGCAGAGCCTGGTCTCGGGGAAGCTTTCCCTACCATCCCATGCCTTCCCCAGAGCATATCCAGCCCTCGCCAGCCAGGACCCCTCCCGCGGTGCCCCCTGCCCCCTCCCAGCCCCTGGGACGATGCATCCCCGG
Organism: Tichodroma muraria; assembly: GCA_013390105.1. NCBI lineage: Eukaryota > Metazoa > Chordata > Aves > Passeriformes > Sittidae > Tichodroma > Tichodroma muraria. The sequence goes on from WAAG01016790.1 coordinate 75,691, forward strand.
CTATAAATACTCACGGAAGAGAAAAAGCTGTCCCTTTTGGCTGGCACTGCGTCCTCGGTGTGTGCAGTGCTCCAGGCTCGCTCCATGGCTTCTACCCTGTCCGTGCCTGAGCCTCACTCTTATAGTCCTCGCTGCCCGCTCGGAAACTCCCCGGAGTGGGAAGGTTACATCAGGGGTGGGTTACGCTGAACTACGGGCTTCTGGCCTGGGAATGGGAACCTGCAGTCACTGCCTTTGTCATGGGCATTTCAGAGTTCCTCATTATTATTAATAGAGACAACTACTAACGTCGGGGTTCGTCAGCTGGGGTTTGCACAACCGAGTGGGGACGTGCCACCTTCCTCCGCCGAAACGCTGGAAAATCCTTCCCAGCCCCGAGAAGCAGCCGGGGAAGGATGCGGGGGCAGGTCCCAAACCTCGTTTGGATCGTGCTTCTGGGGAGGACACTGGGGGAGGACACTGGCCCTGGCATCCCCGGCACCGGGAGAGGACACTGACTCCTGTATTCCCGGCTCCGGGGGAGGACACTGACCCCAGCACCCCCGTCATCCACAGCGAGCATCCCCCACACGCCCCGTGCCCGCAGTGCCCCGACTGCCGCAAGCGCTGCTTCTACCGCAGCTTCATCGCGCACGGGGCGCCGGCCTGGAGCGGGAGGCACAGATCCTGCTCCGTCTCAGCCAGGTGCACAGGTGGGTGTACGGGGTGGGCTCATGGGGAGTGCTGGGCCCTTCTGTGCCCACCTGCAGCTTCTCAGCCCTACAGCGTCACCTCCGTTTGCTTCGGCGGGGGCACCCCCAGCCTGGCCAGCCCCGGCGCTGGTGCCGCAGCGTTGGAGGCTGTGGCGGCGGCTGCCGCCCTGCTGCTGGTGCTGAGGTCACGCTGGAGCCCTTAAAGCCCATCTCATTCCACCTCCTGCCGTGGGCAGGGACACTTTCCGCTAGGCCAGGTTGCTCCAAGCCCTGTCCAGCCTGGCTTTGAACATTTCCAGGGATGTGACATCCACAGCTTCTCTGGACAACCTGTGTCAGGGCCTCACCACCCTCACAGGAGAATTTCTTCCCAATATTTAATCCAAATCTGCCCTTCCCATCCATTCCTCCCTTTTCCTGTCACTCCATTCCCTTCTCCAAAGCGCCTGTTCAGCTCTCTTGCAGCCCCTTTGGGTACTGGGATGCTGATGCCCCACCACTAACATCCTTCTCTCGCCCTGGGCGCACAGCGCTGGGGACACTTCTCCCCCCAACTCAGCCTGCAGGCCGTGTTCGGGGAGCCGGGGGAGGCTCGGGCACTGCAGCAGGAGGGCTGGCTTGTCCTGGGCAGCGGGTGAGCCCCGGGGAGCAGTGGGCAGGGCCGGGGGTCTCCCCGGGCACCGGGGCTCACCACCACCTCTTTCCCAGTGGCCTGCGGTGCACCTGGGCCGGCCTGGCCGTGCCGGACTCGCTGCTGCCCGACCTGCTCTGGCAGCTGCAGCGGGTGCTGGGCGCTGCCCGGCGCCCACCGAAGGGGACCCCGGCGGAGGAACGAGCCGGTGGCTGGGACGCGAGGGCTGCAGGCGGCCACAAGGGATAATAACCCACGAGAACGGTGTGCTGGCTGAGGGGTGTTGGGGCAGGGGCGCTGGCCGGGGGGAGGTGTTACTGCAGGGTAGGCCCCTGTGTCCCGGTGTTCCCGGTGTCCCGGCGCCCTGGTGCTTCTAGTCGCCCAGCGTCCAGCGTCCCTGGTGTCCGGGTATCCCGGAGTCCCGGTGCCCCACTATCCCGCTGTGTCCGGGTATCCCGGTGCCACATGGTGTCCTGGATCCCGCTGTCCCGGCACCCTGGTGTTCCTAGTCGCCCAGTGTTCCGTGTCCCCGGTGTCCTGAAGCCCCGGTGTCCCAATGTCCTCGGTGTCCCAGGATCTCGCTGTCGCGTTCTCCCCGGCCGTGTCGCATCCGCACGGCGCATGCGTGGCGCCATGCGGCGCATGCGCATGGCGCGCCCCGCCCGTGGGAGCGGTACCGCGGAGCGCCAGCAGGGGGCGGTGCCCCGTGGTGCGCGGAGGGCGCTGGATGCCCGCGCGCCCTATCGCGATCCGTCGCGACCTGCGGCGGGGCCGACGCGGTGCCGGAGGCAGGGACATGACGTCGCGACGGGGGAGTCGGTCTCGCAGCCGGACTCCCTCCGGTACGGCCCGGAGCAGGGCGCGCCTGGGCAGCGGGCGGCTGGGCCAGGCCGGGCCGGGCCTGGAACCTCGGCGGGGCCGCGGTTGAAGCGGCCGGAACCAGCCCCTTTCCCAGCCAGTGACCTCCTGTCATTATAGTGATAACTTTTCTTTGAAAGGAGCAGGTCCCAGCGGGAGGGGTCCGCACGTTAAGAGCGAACAGCCCCTGGTGAGATCCCCTGAGCTCGGCCTGGCCCGCAGGTGCCGGCGGAGCTGCCCCGCACCCGGCTCGTCCCGGGTTCGGTATTTCAGAGCTGTTCTGCCCCTGAACAGCTTCTGAAATCCACTGCTTTGTTACCCGAGTAGTGCTGGGTGAGCGCAGGGTATCTGTGTGCTTGTACTTTCAGCTGGAGCTGGAAACTTCCCAGGAATGTGTTGTTCCACCTGCAGCGATCTGTATTTATTTGCATTTATCTTACCTGTTGTCTTTCATCTAGAATAAAGTGTGAGACCGTTCACTCCTACTTGACCCACTTTGGTCTTTGCAGCTTCTCAGAGGTTGATTTTTTCAGTTACAAGAGATGATGAATTTAATTGTTCGGTGCAGCCTTAAAGAGAAATAATCCCAAAACGTAGTTCATCTGGAAATCATTAACCAGCCTGAGAGGAATATGATGCTTCCTAGGGAGACTGAAGACATGTCTTCATCTGTTTTTTAGGCAGGAAGGAAAAGACTTTTGAACGGCCCTGTTCAACAATTGCAGAAGAGCCCAGGCCTGAGCCTGAGCCTGTTCCATATGTTCTGCGAGGAGAGGACATCCAGGCACTTGAAATTAAGGTGGAGGACCTGGAGAAAGTATGTATGAGTATTTTTACTGCTAGAAACAGCTGCCTTAACTGACACTCTCCTTTTGTGTGTTTAACAGAGGGTGCTGCCCATTTACTTAAGCCAACACTAACTCCTGCAGCTGAGTTCTCCATTTGCCATTTTGTCTGTCAGGCTTTTTATCATGGTAAAATGTCAGCTCATCAGGTTCGGTTGCTAAAAGTAAAGGATTTTAAGTGCCTATACAGTCCTTTCAAATGGAAGGATAAGTCATCTGCCTCTTCAAAATTACATCTTCATCTTTCTGATCTAATAAGACCTGTAAGTTGTTTAATAGCTCTCATGGCTTTCCTTACAAAACTCAGGTCACAGTGTGTGAGTAGAAGCGTTTGAGTGACACAGTGGCAGAAATCTCTTCTGGAAAGTGATTTAAAACTCTCCTTCCATGCTGCTGTTATAAACCAAGATCCAGAGGAGTAAGACAGTAACTGAGTTGGTATCTGCACTGCTGTGTAAGGTGTCTTGTAGGGGAAGAATAATTTTTCTGAATTTCAAGAGTCATTTGGCTTGGAAAGGATCTTAAAACTCATCTATTCCCACCCCCTCTGCCATGGGCAGGGACACCTTCCACTGTTCCAGGTTGTTCTGATCCCCATCCAGCCTGGCCTCGGACGCTTCCAGGGTTGGGGCAGCCACAGCTTCTCTGGGCACCCTGTGCCAGGGCCTCACTACCCTCACAGGGAACAATTTTTCCTAATATGTAATCTAACCCTACTCTTCTACTTTGAATCCTTTCCTTCCTTGTCCTGTTGTTACATGCCCGTGTGAAAAGTCCCTATCCAGCACTCGCAGGACCCTTACAGGAACTGTACTGATTTGACTACTGTGCATATCCTAAAAGGATCAGATGGAATAAAGGTGAGTCAGTGTGTACCTAACTGCGTTGTGACTGTTTATTTCCTGAAGCTTCATGCTCCACACGTTCCCCATGATGCTGGGAGAATTCCAGTTCAGAAGAATTACCTTGTCCGAAAATACCGACCCAAGGAAGTGGCACATCTTGTAGCACATCCTGTTCCCCCCAAGGCACCCAGGGGACCACTGACTTTCCCTGGTAGGGTTCAACTTCACATTTTACCTCTGGGTTTTGGTTTTGCTAAGCCAAACGTTAGTGACCTGCCTCTGGGCTTGGGTATTGTTATATGTGTGTTGTAGGACCAAGACAGTTTGATGATGGCTGTGAGGAGATCCTCCCTCATCACATTTTGGGAAGTCTCCAGGAGTTAAGGATGGAAGCCTTGGCCAGAAGAAACACTCAGGTTGGTTTGTAGAGCTAGGAAAATGCTGCTGCATGACACTTTTCCAGAGGTAGTGTGGTGCCTGCAGTCCCTTTTGATGCTTTCCAGCACCTATCAGGAGCAGGGCAGGCCTGAGGTGTAGTTTTCCCAGCCTCATCACACTCTGGGGGAGGGTTTGCCTTTGGAGAAACTGCACCAGCAGGTTTTGGAGTCCTGTGTGCAGGACCAGGTCATGGAGGGAACAATTACACAGGCTTCCTCTTCCCTCTGTGCTCGGCTGATGGTGTCAGGGAAAAGCTGGCGTTGCAGCAATGCCATTGCTGGTGTCTCTTTACTCAGATAAATACTTCCATTGTATCTGAGTGTGTCCCTACTGCCCTGGTTTCCTTCCTCTCAGATTGCTAATGTAACAGTGTTGTCAATCTGAAGTCTTCTCCCCTCTCCCATTCCTGTTTTGGTGTGCATGGAGAAGTTCATTTAATGTTTCATTTCTCATCAGGTAGCAGATGCTATTAAGGTTCCTCATCCAGATGTTACTGCAGCAGCTTTAAGAGAGGAACATGGAAGAGAGAAGAAAGAAAAGGCACATCAGGCCCAACTAGCAGAGCACAAAGCTTTCAAGAACTGGAGCCATCATATGGCAATGAGGAAAAAGCAGGAGAAACACCTAGCAGGTGAGAAAAGCTAAGGAGGTCTCATTCTGTGAAATTCTGTGTGCAGGTGGAGAAGTTTGATGTCCCCACACCAAACCACAGCGGTCATTACCCACCAGGGTTAATTCCTCGTTCTCAGAGCTCCCACATTGCTCATGCTGGTGGCTCTGGATGTGGTGGGAAGGTGAGCTGGTGGCTCTGGTTGGGGAGAGGACAGTGGATTTGTCAGGGAACAGTGTAAGTGGGTTACAGGTGAACGATAACAGTGGCAAAGGGTGTGCCCGGAAGTGCAGCACCGATGATGTGGTGGTTTTTATTTATAGAAATTCTTCACAAGCCAGAGAATGAATTGCTGATGAACATGTCAGACGATTACAGACAAATCCAGGAAGAACGTGACCTCATTGACCGGAGTCTCCCTGCCCTGTTTCCTGGAAAGGTGAGAGCTCCACTTCCTGTGTGTCCTGATTGTGCTGCTCTTGTGAAACAGCACAGACACTGTTCTAAGCAAGTCTCTGAAGTGCTGTCAGGAGATGTTTATCAAAGTTACTCTGAATCCCTCAGCTTGGTGTCTGAGCAGAGCTTTCAAGGACATGAAAAATAAAAACCTGAATTGTGCTATCCATACCAGTCAGGGAAAAGTGGTGATGAGCAAGTGGCATTTATTGATTCTCACCAAAGACTGTTGTGCCCTGGGAGGTGGCATGGGAATGTGTCACAGTTGCTGTTCCAGGGGCAGAAAGATCTGATAGCTTCAGACCTGGATTTTAGTGATTGCCATGGAGAAAAGGGCATGGGTAAGGCAGGAAGGTTATGGGAGTATAGTGTCAAAATCCTTTTTTCACATTTATAGCACTATCAAAGAATTTGCATTTGTGTGAGGCTTTATTTTAATATTATTCAACCTTCGTGTGCACTAGATAGAAGAAAGTTCTTTTGTCACTGACAGCAGCCTGATAGAAATTTTGGCTTGCTCTGCAGAAAGGAATAATTCAAGGACTTTTAAAATGCTCATATAGTCAGGGTTAGACCTCTTCTTTTTAGCTTCAAGTGCCTGTGAAATAGCAGGCAGCTGCACAACTCTGTGTCTTGTTTCCCACCCTAGGGATACCGAGTGGGAAGCGAATTCTGGAGCCTTCCTGAGCAAATTGGGGATGAACTCACTGGGCTGACTCTGACCCTGACCCGGACAGAATGTGGGCACCCAGAGCCACTCACTCATGTGGGGAAACCCCAAACTGTCCAGAGGGAAACAGGTAAGGGAATACTGCAGAGAGGTGATACCAAAGAAATGAGGCACAAGTGTGGAGGAAGCAGCTCCTTCCCTGTTGAGTCTCCTCTTTAAAACACTACAAGGCCAAAAGTTTGGCAGAGAATGAAATTTGATTAGGCATGGGGGTGTATAGAGAGTGAGCTCTTGTTTGGGTATTTCCGCAGGTCTGAAGCCTCCAAAGAAGATTCCTTGCCACCTAAACTGGGATAAGAGTCTTTTCCTGAAACATCGACGACAGGAGCTAAAATCTCTCCTAGAGGAGCTGGGCTTTTATAAGCCAGTAAGACCAGAGGAACAAGGGCATTCTTTGTGTCAGGTGTTGTAGAGTAATAAAATTGCCAAGAGTTGGATCTGAAAAAAGCATTAGGAAACTAGAACTTGGTCCCACAGTGCTTCTCCTGGAAGTTCTCACATTTCCAAAGGGCCACTCCTAAGATAGAGTTGTCTGACCTCCTGAATTGTTGCATGGAGTGATCTAGGAGCCTCAGAATAGGACCTCAAACCAGCAGCATGCAGCTGCCAGGACCTAGGCAAAGAAAAGCCTGCCAAGTACTGGTGCAGGACTTTGATTTAGTGCTGTGGGGCAGAGGGAAGGGATTTTTACCACTCTGGAAGACATACTGAAATAATCTGAAAGCGGGTGGCCCCTCCTCCTATAAACAGAACACACCTCACTTTTTTGTCTTGAAACCTGTCTCTGAGGGTGAGAAACATGTGAAGGAAACTTTCTCTATGCATCATTGCTAGTGGGGAATGCAGTCATCTAGGATTCTTGGGAATCCCTGAATTGGTTCTTTCCCATGTCCCTTGAGCATTCTTCAGATGCCTCTAAAAACCATTGTAGGAGCAAGATATTGTAGCTTCATTTCATTTGACTGAGTTGGTGCATTTGTCTGGTGTTTTAATGTCCTTTCTGTGTAAAAGAGCAACTGTGAGTTGGTAATTTCTGTGTATGTCTAGGATCTGGAAGGACTGGAGGTGATTGGGAAAGGGCAGCCTTTCACATCTGTCTCAGCTGAGGCTTTTCGACATACCGCCATTTCTGAAGAGATTGAGACCCTGTAAGTTTTACTTCGTGGCATACTTTGTGGCAAATGGAAGAATTTTGGGTGTGCACCATCAGTCTGTGAGGATATCCTTAGCTATTCTTACCCAGAATGAAGATAAGTCTCCACTGGGACACAATAAAAGGCATATTCTTATATTATAATCACCAGATTTAGGAGCCTTTGTGCCTTGGGGCCTTGTGTCTAAAGAGCAAGAATCAGAGAAAAGTTTTGCTGAGGCTCTTCCTCCAGTCTTCACTATGTGTGGCTTCAGAGCTTACATCAGGCAGGGTGGCATTCTACTCTCAATTACCTCCATTTGATTGTCTTTTTCTAGCCTTCTGTCATTAATTTCCTGGTTTTCCCTGTCCTGTCCATCTGTAACAGGCACAAGCCTCTTGTCCTTTTTCACTCATGTACTTCAGGCAGCTCTCATTCTTTAATATTCTGGCAGTCCTTTCCTCCTTGCCAGTTACATGTAGCCAGGTGGGTTCACCACACCTGCAAGACTCTGTCCCTAAAGATTACTGTGTGAGAAAACATTAAATGGGATTATTTCTTACAGGGTCTTGTAAATCACCCCTGGGTCTTCCCTCTCTGGAAGTGAATTTCACTCCATGAAAATGCTGGCTTTTGTTTTCTTTAGCAGTGACCCCTTAGGTGACTCCTTCATTGTGGTTCCAGAAGCTGAAAAGGTTCCATCTTTAGTTTTCTGTGGCCAGCCTGCTCGTTGGATCAAGGGCATCACTGCTTGCAGGGTAATTGTGAGATTTTAATTGTTTAGTCAAGCTAAGCCTGTTTGAGTTCCCAAGTCACAGTTGTACAATGTGTCACTCCAAGGCCACAGAATGGGGGACTTACTCTGAACATAACAGAGTATCCCTATGTTTGCTCCAAAGAGATCTAGGAACAGAAGGGCTCTGGTTATGGTGTGAGGTTCAGATTTCCAGGCTTTCTCTGTATAATGGCCACTTCTTTGGACCTGCCTTACAAGTTCTCCTTCCAAGGCTCAACCCCTTATTTGAGCTGTGGCTTCATGCAGGATAAATCCTGGCAGGTAGAGTAGAAGTTGTTATCTTTTTCCTCTTCCTTGTAGAAAGAAATTGGCATTGCTGCCCGGCTCACCTTTGAGACTCTGGCTAGTGAGAAGGCTGAAAGCTTCCTGACAGTGACCAATGATGGCAGAGCTGCCATTTGGTACAACTGGATGAGGCTTCCCCTGCAGATCCCCTCCAGAGAAACCAAGGGGAGGAGGATGCCCTGTTTTTACTTTGATACCAGACCAGGTATGAGACCTGCTGGTCTCCAAGACCTTTGTACCTCAAGCAGAGAGCAGGAATTTGGGAGTTACCTGGGATGTGGAGTCTGACTAATGGCAGAGCACTGCTGGGTGATTTCTCCTGAGGAAGTCACCCTGGGTGTCAGAGCTGACTCACCCCAAAAGAGCTATGCAAGGCAGATCTCTCCCCTGGAACTTAAGGGAAAGGAGGTTGCTTCTGCTCTGAGTGTAAATGGGTGGAATATTGAGAAGTGAATCATTTTCTGATGGCAAACGAGGCATAATCTTCTGGAGTGAAAACTGAGCTTGCTGTAGAAGGAGAGTGCAGTGGGAATAATGCCAGTTCAGGAACATAGGGACTGAGAATAAATCTGGAAGAGAGCGATAGCTGGATGAAGTGTGATAACCAGCTAAACTATGGGGAAAGAGTCTTCTAGAGAGATAAGGACACTTGGGAAAGGGTCAGGCTAACCAGGTGCCTTCTTGCAGACCAATGCATTTTCTCTCTTGTTTCAGGTGTAATTTTGCCTGGAGAAACTCAGAAGTTTTCCTTTATTTTCAAGTCAGAGAGAGCAGGCATTTTCAGTGAGCCCTGGGAATTTAGGACACATCCTCTGTTATTAGGAGGAGCTCTGCTTCAGGTGACCCTTTGGGGAGTTGCTGTGTATGAGGATAAATTGGCTGACTTCAGAGAAAAACTGGAGGTAACCAAGCATGTAGCTGGGTAACTGAGCTTTGAACTTTATATGCAAATAGAGGCTAAGGGTGGGAGTGGACAACATGGTATTTTTATTGCTGTGAAATTACTGCTGAGAGTGAGATTTACAGAATGTCTGCACATACTTGAGCAGGTTTGCTAAATGACAGGAGGAACTCTGCAGTCTGTTGTAATGTTACTAAAGACATGACTGTGTCTCCTGAAGTGTTCACATTGGTCCTTTAAAGAATGAAATTTCTGTTGGTAATTTCATTAGTTACTTAGTGGGAAGGGGATTGATTGCTGTACACTATGATAGCCATTAAGGTATAAATTGAAAATTACACTGTGCTTTGAAAAGTATAGTTTGGGGGGGAGGATTTGTAGAGTTTATTTGAAAAGCTGTTGGAAGTATTGCTCTGCTCAGCGGGGTTTGCATTTGTTCATGTCCTTGTAACTCTGTGGAATGAATAGTGTGGTTACAGGTGGGACTGAATTTGTGTGTTTGCATATAGAATGGGGACTCACACATGTTTTTCTTGTTGTGGTGCCTCAGAGTGAGCTGGCTGCTCGAGAAGGTGCTGCTATAGTGAAAGACAGCCTGAATGAACTTCTTGACCAAATTCGGACACCTGAGCGCACCCCATCTCCTGTGGATGCCTGTGTCACAGAGGAGGAGCTGTTCCACAGGAAAAATCCTGAGGTGACGTTTGCTGTTGGAGGGACTGGCCAACTGAAATAAGTGGGGAGGGCAGACCCGTGGGGCTGCTGCATCCCTGGGATTCTGGAGCTGGCAGAGTCTGCCATGGAGGCTTTAACAGTTGGGTTTGAAGAGGGAAGGTGCAGCTCATGTTTACCTTTTCCCCTGTTATCACAGTTGCATTATCAGCACCAAGTGGTAAAGCAGCTGCATAAACTATGGAGACAGCACCTGACTAAGCCTTCAGTCTTGGAGGAGAAAGTGCCCTTGGACCAGAGGAGCACTGCAGAGGACATGGAGTACCAGAAGAGCACCTCGGAGCCTCCCTCTGCCCAGAGCAGCACCACTGAGCTCCCACGTGGGAAGCACACATTAGAGGGGGCTCCAAGGGAAAAGAGCATTGAGGAGGAAGAAGCAGGTCCTTCAGGATGGAACCTTTCCCTTGAGGACTTTAAACAGGTGGTCACCTCTGTTCCCACAAGCTGATGGTGTGTTAATTCCCTTAGAAACAGCTCAGCTTGCCCCAGTGTGAACTCACCTAAAGGGCTGCTGCCAATATGCTGGGAGTGTGAGGTATTTATGATGTGTGTTGGCTCTGCTGACCACACCCTCAGTGCTCTTGTAAAGAGATTCCCAAGAGAGACTTTGTGGGCTGTTGTGAAGAAGAAAAGAGAACCACATATTATAATAGATATTTTAAGCTCTTCCCCAGTTAGCTTTCTGTCATCCCAGGACTGAATGTGGGGGGCAGGCTGGGCTTACAGCCTCCTGTGGCTTCCCCAAGAGCTCTTCTCCTTGGAGAGTCCTTCCTATTCATCAGAGAACTAAGGGGGCACCCATGACAGGCTGTGGATAAAGTACAGGCCTTCCTAGATTAAAACAAGAGTGCTTTGGATTCTGTCAGTGGTTTTTCTGTTGTGTTCTCTTGGAAATTTCTCTGTCATTTTTATAACTAAGTTTTACTAGGGAGCATTCTAGCTTGATAGAATCCCTGTTTCCCAGCACACCTGAAGTTGCAAAGGGGCTTAGTATCAGTCTGATGGGGGAATCTAGGATTGTTCTGCAGATCTTGGGTACCTTGGCTATATCTTGGCTATGTAGGAAGCCCTATCTGGGTGTGTAAGTGCCCAGGGCAGCCTGGTTTCAGTCCGGTGTCCAGGAAGAGAGCTGTGAGCTGCTCCACTGAGCTCAGGGACTGGGAATAAAGACTGAGAAGTGCTCCACAGCCCCTGTGTATTTTCTCTCACAGGCTATAATGTCAATCCCTGGGGAGGAGCAGCGGGAAGAAGCACTGACCCAGCTCAATAAGGCAGCTCTGGAGCTGTGTGTTGAACAGAGGCCAACTCAGTCAGACCTTCTGTATCCACTCTGGTGGGTTACCTTTGCAAGCAAAAGCTTGTGGAAACATTGTGTGATCAACAGCCTCAGCAAGCTCTGTTGCAAGTGTTGTGATTCAGAGTACACATAATTATATGAGGTCTAGAAGTCATCTTTACACTCTGGTTTTTTATAGCTTAATTGCAGCAGCTGTCTAGGACCCAAATGCCTTTTTTTTTTTTTTTTTCTGGAGATAAGTTTAGAATATTAAATGCATGTAATTTTGGAGAGTGTACAAGATTATTTCTGGCAAGATTATTCCAGTCTGTATTTATGAAACCTTTGAGTATTTTCTGTACCCTTTTACTCAGCTAGCTGTCTCCTCCCTCATACAGTCTCTCTGTTCTTTGCTCAGGCTTTCAGACTGTAAACATATCAACAGCTTTGAGTTGCTTCTAAATTAGAAGGATGCAGGTTCCTCTTGGTAAACACAGAGCAGGTTGATTTACCGACGTGCGTCACGTTGAAGAGCAGACCTAGTTTCACAGTAATATTTATGGGTTCCTGGGAGCCTGTTGATTTGCAAACCATTGAGACCTCGGAGGGATCTAACATGAGGAAAGCAGTTTAGCATCCCCTGCACAGTGGGTGCTGTTTTGTTGGTTTAGTTGCACAGGGCAGCTGTCAGCTTATAAGGTGCCCTCACTTCTAGGCACAGGATCAAACAAGGTGGCAGTTGCTGCACTGTCTCCCTTCTGATCCTGATCATTTTCTCAGCCTCCAGCTGTGGCGTGGAGCAGTTGATGACCTGGTGAGTCACTCTCTGAGGCTGAGATCTCTGCTTGGTTTGATGAAGAAGGACACTTATGTAGAAGCTGTTCCAGAGGAAACGGGTAAATGGTGATTTTAGCACAGCAACTGCTTTCTGTGGGCTGCTGGAAATACAAAAAACATGATGAGTTTGAACTGAAACGTCAATTTCAACATGTCTCCCTGAGGAAAAAGCATCAGGAAAAAAACCTGGCAGATTGTGTGACAGTCACAATACTAACTGGGATCTGTGGTTTGGCATCAGTAAAAAAACACCCCCACAAAAAAAGCCTTTTAATTCAGCTAGGTCTAGCCATGGTTTCCACACAGACTGACCCAGCAAACACTGCCTCAGTGAGATCTCTTCATTCCTTATTTAAACAAAGAACTCTTCAAGGTATTGTTTTTCAGTGCAGTACATCTCAGATTAATAAAAAGAGGAAAATATACTGCAAAAGTAACACATTCACACTGTGCTAGTGCAGTGGGCTGGACTTTCTGGATGTGTGGACACTTGGTTAATTGAAATCCTTTCTTTTGTAGAAGAAGGAAAGCAAGGAGGAGCAAAAAAAGGAGCAAAGGAAGATAAAATAGCTACTAAGAAAGAAGAGAAAAAGGATAAAGAAGGCAAAAAAAGTAGAGGGACATCAGGGAAAGAGAAAGCGGTAGGTGTTGGGATACTTGGCGAACCCTGAGTTTTGGGGACAGTGTGATCCATCCTGAAGTTGTGTATCCTGAGTTTGAGCTGATTCCCAACCCAGTGAAAGAGGTGCTGCTGCTGGGAGATGCATCTTGAAGCAGTCTGAGCAGCGTCCTGACCTATGTCCCTTTTTCCCTTGGTCTGTCCCTGATTAGGATCATTCAGGCAGCAGAAAGCTGAAAGCGAAAGATGAGAAGCAAGTCTCTTCCATTTCAGTGGAGGACGTGAAAGGGGGAGCAGAGTCCATCACAGGAAGAGATGAGAAGCAGAAAGAGGGAGCTGCAACTACGAATGGGGCAGAACCTGCTGAGGAGCAGGTGGACTCTGCTTCACTTGAGACATACCGGGAGAAGCTCTACGTTGAAGTGAGTGTGACCAAAGCTTGTATCGTTGTCTTGTTTTGCTCTTTTCTTGTAAGGCACACTGAGGCTCAGGGGGAGAGGCAAGCATTCTGTTAAACTCAGAAAACTGGCAGACATACGTCCCTTGTGCTGCAGCAAGGTAAGTGTGAAATCCAAATTAATTTGTTTCAGCCTGGAATCTGTTAGCAGAAATCCAGCCATCACATAGCCACATGCGGCACTTCTATCTGGGATGTCTTTAGCATTGCTTGCAGACTCTAGAGGGATCAGCTGAATTAATTGTACCTCAGATAATGTTAAACACACTTCATAGCCAGAGAAGTTATTAGTAGAGCTCCGTTAGCAGCAGGCACTTCTGTGTGGTTGTGTGTGTGCCCATATGAAAATGTACCTCAGAAACCATCTCTGTCAGTCTCAGCCTCAGGGTTTCTTCATGTGTGTTCACAGCAACTGTCTTCTCTGAATTTCTGCAGGTTTACAGGCTGCTGGATTCAATGGTGAGTGAAATGGTATCTTTATTTGAGGATCTAAAGCAGTAGCATGCTCTGAAGTGGGAGTGAAGCCCTTTGTATGTAGAAATAGACTTGCTTTTAAAAAAAATAAAATAAATAACCATATTTACACAGATGGAGTGGAGATTCTTCTTTCTGAAGTGATTCAGTGATTACAAATACTGGGCTGCCTCTTTTCTGACACACTGTGATGTGAGACTATTGCTGGATCATCTGTTACTTCTACAGATGATGCTTGCCAAGAAGAGACAAGTCAAGAAGTATTACCACCTCTGAAAATCTTAAGACTGGAAAATACTGATATTTCTGCTAAAGGAGAATTTAGAAGTGCCAGTTACCGTGAGGTATGTTCTTTGTGTCTTGATTGTGCTTGCTAGCAGGTGAGTGAGCAGGGTGTTCTTGTACTCATGAATACTGGTAACAGGAGAGTAGACAAATCCATCCTGGTTTGTATCATATTTTTGGTGGCTTGTCCAGTCTCCCCTTGGGACTTGCTGACAGGAGGCTTCTCTGAGGCATTCTGGATCCCAGTAAAAGCACTGTCCCAAGGTGTGCCATCCTGCCTGGTTTTGCACTCACAGATTTCCTTCTTGTGCTGATCTTGCCATCTCTCGCCATTGAGCTCCAGGCACCCATGCCCCATTCTGAGCCAGGTTTTACATGCTTCCTTCCAAGACTAGTCACTCTTAAATGAGTGAAATGTGGGCTATAAAGTTGTGTACCATGGTAAGGCCTCATGTTAGAGCCACCCTCCTGTCCATCTGCCTGTGTGTCTGGGCTCATCACCATTTTCCATCTGTGTGCATCACTGCTGGAATGGGGCTTTTTGTGGAGGCATCCCAAGCCTGAGTGTGGCACATTGGATTTTTACTTGGAGCAGGTTCCTGAGGCAGAGTGAGCTCTGTGTGGGGTCTGTCTTGGCCTGGTGTCAGTAAGTGCCACCTTCCTGCTAAAGCAGCTGGACAGCATTCCACAGAAAGGCTTTGGCCCAGCAGAGCAAGGACATCAGTGTAGATCATTAATTGGGGATGGTGATCCCACTGGAGCTCTTAGGCAGCAGATGCCTGTCCCTGCTGAGCATCGCTCAGCCATGAGTTCATTGGCTCCAGGTGTGTCCCTTGGGCACATGCCCCTGTCCCTGGGCTGGCACACAGCTTGGAGCTGCACGTGTAGTGTGAAATGACTAATTCTGCTGAATTAGTGTCTTCTGCTTTCTCATTTTAACTCCTGTGCTGTCCCTGGGGAGATCTGTTCCTCCCCTTGGCTCCCAGCAGTACCATGGCAAAGCACAACTTGTTTTTTTCACTGGCCAGGTGAGGCTCTTCATCTTTTGAGATGTTTTCTTTTTCTCTTAGTGGGGTGTGGGGAAGCATTTTGGCTTCTGTAGCAGCAGGAGCCTCCTCTGGCTTAGTGGGCACAGACCCACAAAGGGAATGTCTCTGCTCAGCATTCCTGGAGTGAGAATTTCAGCAACATTTTGAGAATTAGGAGGGAAAAGGCCTGAAGTTGGGGTGTGTCTCACAGGCTCTGACAATAGCTCCTGCCTCCCTGGAGATGATTATCAGCTTTGTGAATCTGCCCAACTCAAACTGCTCAAGCCATCTGTTTCTAGGAGAGAGGGAGTCTGCAAGTTCTAGAGGCAACAGTGATTGAGAGGCAGGAATCCTTTCATTTGGTAGCTTTACCTTAAAGGATGGCAAAGCCCATCAGTGTCTCCATGGATCCATATCTTCAGTCCAGCCTATTGAAACCAGGCTCCATGTGTTCATCTACCCACAGGAAAATCTGTTAATACAACACTGAGTAGATGAAAGTTTTACATCAGTCACGTACAATGGAAGAATGTCCTGTGCTGGCATCTTCCCTTCTGAGGGAGGAGTCTGCTGGCAAGGGCAGGTGGGTGGCATAGAAGTTCTGCAAAGGAGAACAAATCTGTGAATAGTCAATTCCTTGTCATAATTTTTTGTCATAAATATTGCCAGTGCCTCTTCCAGCCTTGGACAAGAGTGTCCTCAGGGGACAAGGTAGAAGCAGCGTGCAGGAAGGGATGTGCTGTGCCAACAACTGTGATACTCTGCTGTCTGGCTGCTGCAGCTTTTTGTGAGCCAGCTGCTTTTTTTTTTTTTTTTTTTTTTTTCTTCCCTTTTGCATTGATTTGTGGAAGTAACAGGACAGGAACTGCAGTGGAATTAGAGGTGGCTTCCACAGAGCAGCTTTAGAAACATGTACCTCTTATTTACAGGCCTGGTGTGAGATGTGGGCTCTGTCCTTAGCACAGACCCTCAGGGCTGCCAGCTCTGCACCCTGCAGGACACTGTAAGGCTGAGTCCTTGCAGCCAGGCAAAGAAAGTACTACTCCTCTCCCAAACATGGGCATTATTTGTATTAGTGTTAATAATTTGTGTTGTGTTTGCTAAATAACCAAGGTGAGCGACCTTCCTGGCCTTGGGAGTTGCATTCCAAACCCACCACGTGAGTGGGGCCTGAAGATACCATCACTGCCAGAGAGGATGGGAAGAGGTGGAATTGCAGGAAAATGCTGCAAGCAGAAGGTGACAGTGCACTTCCAGAAGTTTCTCAATGGCAGAGGGGGTCTGGGTGAGCAGCCAGGCTCTGCTGAGGGCAAGCAGTGCTTTGCTTGGTCCTATACCCACGGTGGGGTTTTGGACCCCCCAGAAAAGAACCCCCACATTTGTACAGCTCCAAAAACACCTTCTGGGGTGTTTTCCCCATGGAGAGGTTCGCTTTGCTTATAAAAAAATCACTGCCTGAAGAAAGGCAAGCTGTCTGCCTCACCATCTGACAGTGAAGCAAAAGCATTGGGAATGGAGGAAGAGGAAAGCTTGGAGCTTGGGCTGCCATGAAGAATGCCTGCCCCTTCCTGAGCTGGGATGTTCTCTGGGCTGACCTGCAGGGAGTTTAGATGCTGGATATGCTCTTTTCCCACACTGTGTCTGGGAGTGGGACTAGATGCTCATTCAGCCTGCATGGCCAGATTCTATTGGGAATGTTAGGCTGCTGAGATCTGCAAAGCCCCCAGAGGCACATGGCCTCCCCAGCGACCTAAGGCAGGACCCTGGGGCAAGATGAATCTCAGCTCTGCTCTTTGTGTGGCTGGAGCAGNGACATGACTTATTTTGTCATGTCATCTGATGCCTCCCTCTCTCCCCCAGCCAGGCTCCGGGAGCTGTTCAGAGCAGGGGAAGAACCCACTCCAAATTTAGATCCCAGGAAAAAAAAAAA
>WAAG01016790.1:93418-129285 GCA_013390105.1 Tichodroma muraria
CGCTCCCCCTCCAGGCCGTTCCTCCTGTCTCCTCGCCGTTCCCGCGTCGCCCCTGGAGCCCCCCGCGCTGGCCAGCGGGCGATGGGGACCCAGCCCCGCAGCCGTGTCCTTCTCCCACCTGGCCACCTCTTGGTCAAGGTCACTGCAGTAATTCCATATGAGCTGCTGGGTGCTGCTGCCTTAAACTCCCACACGGCTTCTGTTTCACTCTCTTTATGCTCCAGGGAGGAGGGGATGATATTGTGTTTGATATCTTAACCCCGCTGGCAGCTCCAGCCCTGATTACGTTCCTCTCATCCCTGCCCCAGCCCATGCTTCCCATCTCTTTCCATTCAGACTTCCCAGGCCATCTCATGGTGGGCAAAGTCCAGCTGGGGTCAGGTTTCTGGCTGGGATGAGCAATACCGAGAGCCTGTCACTGGACCTGGGGTTTGTCCAGCTAGGAAACCTGTCGGAGGCAGAAGGTACCACCCTGCCTCCTCCTCGGACTGCCGGTGTGCTTGCTGGTGCTTTCAAGGCTGGTGGCACCTTTGGAGAATGTGACTTTATCTCCACCTGGGTGTTGGTGGAAAGCAGCGCATGGAGCCAAGTCCTGGAGGACTTTGCTATGCTGCTGCCCTTGTCCCGGAGGCATTTCCGTGCCAGGCGAGCAGCGGCCTGGCCGTCTGCACCATGGGCTCTCCCGGCGGGATCCAAAGGCCGCGCTGATGGGCTGCATTGCGAAAGGGAATCGTGCAGGGAAGGGTCTGGAGAGAAACTTCATCCGCCCGCGAGCGTGACGTTGCCAGGCTCCTCTCTGACTCACGGGAGATGTTGCTGGCGGAGCTGTGGGGCTCCTGGCCGCTGGCCCACAGGAGCAGGAGGTGCTGGACTGGTCGCACAGGTTGTGTGGGAGCGTGGTGGGTGCCGTGCATGGCTTGTGGGCACATCAGCACAGCCCTGGCCCAGCTCTGGTGGGATGAAGCGGTATCCTGAGCCGGGAGAGGTGGTGTGGCAGCTGCAGTCCAGGGAGGTACTGGCACCCGAGGTGGGTGATGGGATGGGCACTGATAATCGCTGCCTGCAGACTGCTGCGTAGGGGAGATACTCCTCTGCTCACACGTGTTATCTCGGATGGGGGGAAAACTGCTTGTGAGTTTTGTCACAGCTGCAGTGAGGGCTCTGGGAGCAGCTCAGCTCCCCAGTCCTGCAGAGCAGCCCTGCCAAGGGCAAGGCAGCTCCAGGAAGCCTCTGCCTCTCCCTCAGCTTGGCCCTCTGACAGAGTGAGGGTGAACAGTGTCTTCTCACCATGCAGGGAGAAGGTGAGGATTTAGGGCCAGCACGGAGGTTAGGACCATTAGGACCAGCATGGGCACAGGGTTGTGATGGGCTCATGTGAAGACAGGTCCAGACTGCCCCATGTCACTGCATCTGTGTCAGTGTGGCGCATCCCAAGGAGAGGCACTGCCCCTGGGGAGGTAGCAGGGTAGCTCCCGGCCATGCCAACCCCTGCAGCCCCTGCATCGAGGCCCAGAGGAGGCTCAGGCAGCTTGGGGTTTTGGTGAGAGGGGCATTGCATTATCCATCCTGCTGGCTTACCTGACGCTGGCTGTTAGCACCCTGAATTTGCTAGCCTCTCGTGGGAGCAAAATTACTGAATTTGCTGGGAAAACCTGCCTGAGCAGCTTCCAGCACTAGTGAGTTGCGATAGGCTCTGACTCATGACGAGGTTTTGGGTTTGCACCATGCAGCCTTGACAGCACTGAGAGCCTTGAGCTGACAACTGGGACAAGCAGGGCTGCGTGCAGCTGCAGGTAGTGCATCTGGGGGTACAAGGGAACTCCTGGCTTCACAAGGGCTGGGAGGGTCTGAAATCAGCTTTGCCAGGACAGTGGAGCTGAGGCAGATAGGATCTGGAGGAGGGAGCTGCCATTTTCAGATGGTTACTTTTAGAAGCAGAAGTGCAGGGTAGAATCTCCAAATGTTGCTGAATCCAGAGTCAAAACTTGTGGTGGCTCTGCAATGCTGGGTATCAATTACCATGAGATTTCTTTTCCCCTTGAGCATCCTGTGTCCAAGTTGGTGAGCTGTGGCAGCCTGGCAGGGTGCACCTGACGCCCCTGTGATGGTCACATCCACCTTGAGAAATGTCCCTGGTGCCAGCTGAGGGCTCTGGGGGTGGGTCTTGGTGGTTGGGGTGATGCTGAGATCTCTGTGTCACTGTTCCCTGCGGCAGGCGCTGGTGAGGCTGTGGCCGTGCTCTCTCTTCCCTTCTCCACTGTTCCTGCCTGCCACCAGCAGGTCTCCAGCGCCACACAGCCATGACGACCTCGGCACTGCGTCGGCAGGTGAAGAACATCGTGCACAACTACTCGGAGGCAGAGATAAAGGTGCGGGAGGCCACCTCCAATGATCCCTGGGGACCTCCCAGCTCCCTGATGTCAGAGATCGCCGACCTCACCTTCAACACAGTGGCTTTCGCCGAGGTCATGGGCATGATCTGGCGGCGGCTGAACGACAGCGGCAAGAACTGGCGTCACGTCTACAAAGCCCTCACCCTCCTGGACTACCTCATCAAAACCGGCTCCGAGAAGGTGACCCACCAGTGCCGGGAGAACCTCTACACCATCCAGACACTGAAGGACTTCCAGTATGTGGACCGTGATGGTAAGGACCAGGGCATCAACATCCGGGAGAAGGTGAAGCAGGTGATGGCGCTGCTTAAGGACGAGGAGCGGCTGAAGCAGGAACGGGCGCATGCGCTGCAGACCAAGGAGCGCATGGCCCTGGAGGGCATGGGCAGTGGCAGCCACCAGGTCACCTACGGCCGCCGGGCATCACCCTACGGTGAAGATTACAGCCGGGCACGGGGCTCACCCTCCTCATTCAACTGTGAGTGTTACTGACAGCTCACCCGGGCTCACTCGGGGGAGGCTCCTCTTGCATTTGGTTTGCACCTGCTTGGTGCCCGTCATTCTTCTTCATCTGTTTGGATGGTGGTGGTGAAACCCATCCTGCATCACAGGGCAGAGATTTGGCTGGGCCAGTGGTGGACCCCAGCAGCAGTGGCAGCTGCTGGTGTCTCCAGCCTTAAACTCATGGCTTGTTCAAGGTAGGGGAGCTCTAATGTGTGGCTACATCTCCTGGGGAGGCTGGGCATTGGGACGGAGGCCTGGAAACTGCTGATGTGCTCCACAAAATACCTCAGTCCTGATGCCACTCCTTCCCCTTTTCCTATTTAATCTCCCAGCATCATCCTCATCCCCACGGTTCGCCTCTGACCTGGAGCAAGCGCGGCCCCAGACGACAGGAGAGGAGGAGCTGCAGCTGCAGCTGGCACTGGCCATGAGTCGAGAGGAGGCAGAGAAGGTAGAGTGGCCCTGCCTGTTCTGGGGTGTGAGGAATCTCCCTGTACCTTGCCTTATCTGTGAACACAGTGGGTCTGTTTCCGGGGAAGAGGCAGAACTTTGGGGGCTCCCTGAGGTTGGTGCATATACTTGCAACTGCACCAGGCTGCTCGCATTGTGTCTGGAATCTAAAACCGCCAGTGGGCAGATGGAGGCATGGGCTGCCCCTGCCTCCATTCACAGGCTCCTTCATGGGCTGAACCCTGTTCTCATATTAGAGAGGACAGCACCAGGCTGGGATCTGTCCAGCCTCCCAGATCCCACGGTGAACTTTGGGGGTCTTCTGGATTTACCCCAACCCCCACCCCCCAACCTGGCTGCCCTCTTCTGCAGAGGACTTTTGGTCTAAGCTCCCTCATTTCTCTTGCCTACTCACAGAAGTTTTAGGAGGCAAAGCCTTGCCCAGCAGTTTGTGTGGATGCAGGGCCAGAAGCATCCCTGGGGCTGGGGGCTCACTGCACGCAGGTGCTGCCTCCCACTGCTGTCTGGTCCTTTCAAACTGGGCTGGAAGGAGCACTGGGAAAGAGTCCCAGGAGGAATCGAGCAAGTGAGGTGTTGTGCCCAGTGTGAAGCCATCTCAGGCTGCCCCCTCTCCTATCTGCTGGCCCCTTTTCCACCAAGGATGGATTACTTGCTCACCAGCAACCAGCTGGCACGGCGTGCATGAGCTTGTGGGTACAGCCAGTACACAAAGCCAGAGGGGCGTGGGAATGGACCAAGGAGCTGCATGGCTGGACCAGTGGGCATCCCTTGGACCTAGCACCCAGCACCATGAGCTCAGTCCTGCCAGGGCAGGGGATGTTCTCTGGAGATGGTCCTTGTTTCTGCCAGTCTTTTCTGCCTGATGTAGGCTCTTTTGGAGGCAGAGCAGGGTGTATATCCCTATTTTTGTCCTGGAATTGGAGTATTTATAGCCTTCTCACACTGCTCTTTAGAACTTTAGAGCGTTTTAGAAACACTCCCTGGAAAGTGTTGCCTGTTTGTTGGAGTCCATCTGGGCTGCACATGCATGTGCACACATGTATGGGTGTTGACACATGTACACCCCCAAAAGGGTACCCATTCCCAGCCCCTGTGAGTCCACACACTGCTGGAAAAGTGTCATGGGGCAGTGATTAGGGCCACCATGGTGGTACAGGGAAAGCCTCTCCCCAAAGTCTACTCAGGTCTAGGTGTGTGGCTGGCAGGAATCCCAAACTGAGGCTGGTCTGTGTCACAAACCCTCTTCCCCAGCAGGCTGCCAGGGCCAAGGGGATGCCTTACTCATCCCCTTTCCTTCAATGACTGCATCAGGGTCCCCAAAAACCTCCCAGGGGAGATGCTCACTGCCTAATTTAGGGGCATCCCAGCCTTAATCCAGCAGCAGGTGATGGGATCAGGGAAGGAGCTGGGCAGGGGCTGCAGGGAACCTGAGCAAGAGCTGGTTAGAGAGCACAGGGACACTGGGCTGGGGGTCTGCAGGCAAGGCCAGCTGGATGGGCACAGATGCTGTGCAGGCAGGCAAAGGGCTGCAGGAATGGCAGTGGCAAGGAGAGAGAGACAACCTCCAAGCAGTCGTGCAAGCTGAGGGCAAGCTGAAATGTCACCCAATTTCCTCTGTTGCCAGAAGCCACTTCCTCCACTTTCCAGTACAGACGAAGAAAGGCAATTGCAGCTCGCGCTCGCGCTGAGCAAAGAGGAACACGAGAAGGTACCTGTGTCCTGCAGTCGTGGCACTCCGCTCTCCTTGCACTCGGTCTTCTCTCTGTGGCACCGGAGCCCGAAACAACACCTCGCTCTGGTGCCTGCTTTGCTTTCGCTGCTCCGGGCTGTCTGCTGAGTGCTCTCCTGGGGAGCTCGGCCCTGGAGGACCTGTCTGCTCAGATGCTGGGACTTTTCGGGTGGCAGCTCCTGTGCTGGGTGTGTCTCCTGGAGAAGGTGCTGGCTGCAGGGTTGCTGAGCTCACAGGCCCCATCTCTTGTCCCCACAGGAAGTGAGGACTTGGCAAGGGGAGAACTCCCTGCAGCAGAGACCCGTGGAGGAGAATGTTCCAGGGAGGGACGAAGAGCAAGAAGAAGATAAGATGAAGAAAAGCCAGGTACAGCACTGGAGGCTGGGTGGCCACACAGGGGTGATCCTGCAGGTCTGCCCCAGGCTCCTCTCACCTCTTTATTCCCTTTCTGTCTGCAGTCCTCTATTCTAGAGCTGGCAGATATATTCGGGCCTGCGCCAGCCCCCTCCAGCCACACGTCTGCTGACCCATGGGATATGCCAGGTGAGGACAACTTGAAGTCTGCCAAAATTTGGGACAGTGGCAGAAAGTTGTCCCTTGCCTCTGTTCTTCCCTAGTCCCCAGGAGCTCAACAATGAGGACCTCTGCCTTCTTCTCCCTCTGGTGCCTACTCCCAGAGTAGGTACACTCCCAGGTGGTACTGCTGGAAGCCATGGTCCCCTGGCCACATCCCCACCACTCGGCATTCCTCTGTGCTCTGCATTGTTCCCCTCTCCAACAGTTTCCCTTTTTTTCCAGATATAAAATCCAAAGTGGAGCCGGTGGCCTCTGCCTGGACCGGTGCAGCGGATCCCTGGGTGCCAGTCCCAGACCCTGGTGGGGAGCCCCTCTCCCAGGCGAGCGCCTCATCCCAGCAAACCTCTGCTGGGCCCTGGGACTTTCCCCCCAGCACCACTGCAGCCTCTGACCCCTGGGGGAAGGTGCCCATGTCTTCTGGCTTCCCTCCTGCAGACCCCTGGGGAACAGCATCCCCCCCAGCCCCTCAGGGCTCCAGTTCTACACCAGCTCCTGACCCTTGGGCTGCTGTGCCCGAGCAGCCTCCAACCCCTGGTAAGAGGCTCAATGGACCTTTTGGCTTTGCTGAGGATTGAGGACACCCTTGACCATCACTACCCTCCTGCAAGTGGGCATCTCTGGCTTCTCCCCCTTTCCTCCTTCAACCAGCTCCCCAAACATCCCCTTCCCACCCTCCTGACCCTCAGCAGGTCCTCTGCTTACCCCTCAGCATCCTGAAGACTTCAAGGAACTTTTAGGCTTTGTCTTTGTACAGAATAGGCTGCTTTAATTAACACAGCAGTTTAATAAAGCCATCCCATGGGAGCAGATGGCAGCCCCATGCCCCTCCAGCAGCAGAGTGATGCTGTGTCCCATTAGTGATACCTATTTGCTCAACGCAAATGACCCCTGTACACCCTGCCAGGATCAGACAGGACTGTTGCTGGTTGCAGGTGCCACATTGCAGATGGGGAAACAGTTGTAGGAGCAGTCCATGTTTCAAAGCTCAGTGTCACTCTCAGTTCCTCTTTGGTGTTTCCTCCAGCCCCGTGCAGGTCCTGCATGTGTTCCCCCAATTTTGGTCCCTAGTGAGGGTTGCAGAACCTGGTCTGGGGGCCAGTGCTGGTTGCTAAAGCATTCCTGCAGACCTGTCCCCTCCACCTCTCCCTGCTCAGGCTGGGAAATGGCTGCGAGCAGTACGGGTGTCTTGGCCTGCAGTGATCCCATGATCTAGCTCATCTAAGCCTTCCCCAGTGCACAATTCCTGATCCCCAACCCCATGCCCCACACTGCATCCCCTCTTCTCTGTCTCCTTGCAGGCAGCCACCCCTGCCTCTCTCCTGCCCTTCTATCTCCTGCCTCCCACCTCCCTGCTTGCTCCCCTCCCTGAGTGTCCCCTCTTCCCCCCAGCTCCAGGGGGGAACGCTTTTGACCCGTTTGCAAAGCCGCCCGAGCCGCCGGAGCAGGAGCCCTCGCAGCCGCCCTCCTCAGCCAAGTCCAGCAGCCCTGTGGGTAAGAGCTGGGAGTGGGCAGGTGGGGACGGTGACCTGTTCCTGCCTGTGGCAGGGAGGCAGTTCTAGGGCTGGCCAGGGTGTGTGTAGCTGCTTGCTGGCGTGGCCAAAGCTTGTTTCTATGGGCAGGTGCTGTGGCCTCAGTCTGCCCCACAGCTGAGGAAGCAGCCCAAGTCTCTTTGTGTACCCATGTCCCTAACTCTGCTGTCTCCCATTGTGGCTTGCGGGATACTTGGGCAGGCCACGCTGCAGGCCCCCACTGCGTCTCGCTGTGACCTGGGGTGAGATGTGTTGTTAGCCACCCTGTGCAGTGACAAGGGTGGGTGTCTCCCACCTGGCTCATGTGTCTCATCTCCCCTCCCTCCATCCCAGAGCCCGACCCCTTTGGCGACCTGTTCCCCAGCACCAGGCAGGATGGGACAAAGAGCTTTGACCTTGCCAACCTGGCTGACTCCCTGCCTGAATCCGGCAAGGAGCGGAAGGACTGTAAAACCCCCGAGGCCTTCCTTGGCCCCGCCGCCTCCTCCCTGGTCAACCTGGACTCCCTGGTCGCACCTACTCCGGCCTCCAAGACCCGCAACCCCTTTCTCTCGGGTACGTGCTGCAGGGCTGGTGGCCAAGGGCTGCCCTGGGCTGGGCAGGTGGTGGGCGGGGGAGAAAAGAGGAGGAGAAGAAGAAGGGCTGCGGGGGGTGGCCTGGCTGGCCTCACATGTCCCATCTTCTCCTTGCCAGGTCTGAGCACGCCGTCCCCCACCAACCCCTTCAGCCTCTCCGAGCAGCCCAAGCCGACGCTGAACCAGATGCGGACCAGCTCGCCAGTGCCCGGCCTGCCCGCCGGCCACCCCGCCAACTCCATGACCTACAGCGCATCCCTGCCCCTGCCCCTCAGCAGCGTCCCCGCTGCCACCGCTGCCCTCCCTGCCTCTGCCAGTGCCTTCCCGCAGGCTGGCACTTTCCCCGAACTCCCCAGCACCTTGCCGCAGCCTTTACTGCCGCTGAGCGGCCCCCCGGCCCCGCCGTCCGCGCCCGGGGGGCTCAACCCCTTCCTCTGAACCCTCTGGACATACGGACTTTCACCCCCTCCCCACCTGTTAAAATCCCCCCCGATCTTTCCTTCCACCAGGACTTGGGGGTTTGCTAGGCTGCACAGGAGGGTGCCCCCACACAGCCCCCTCCCCGTGCCCACTGTGGGGGGCAGCCAGCATGAGCCCCCGTGCTTGATGGGCAACAGGGGACTCCTTCCCCTGTGAGGGCCACGGTGTGGGGGGCCACGGTGGGGCTGGCTGGGGGGCAGCCAGCATGAGCCCCGGTGCTTGACGGGCAGGGGGGAACCCCCTGACCCTGTGAGGGGCCATGGCGGAGGCCTTACGAAGGGCTGTGGTGCGGAGGCTCCACTCAGTGGGCCGGGCGGGCGCACGGGGTCCGGTTGCTGGATGGACCCGCGGCGTGGTGGGGCTTTGCCCCAGAACCGCGGGGATCTGGGGCAGCGCGGGGCCGGGGCTGGAAGCCGCGGGTCTTCCCACCCCGCGGGGTTCTCCCTCCCTTGGCTGCTCCCCCTCGCCCCCGTCCCGCCGCCACCGCCCCCCCGCGCGCTGCTGGGCGCCGCTCCGGGGGCGGGGGCCGCGGTGCTTGGGCGCTGCGCCGGCGNCAGGGGGCGGGGCCGGGTCGGTGACGAAGGTGGCACCGGGGGCGCGGCCAGGCCGGTAACGGGGCGGGGCCCGGGGAGAGGCCGCCATGTTGGCGGCGCTGCTGCGCTGCGCCCGCAGGTACCGGAAGGGCCGGGGGGACAGGTCCGGGCCTGGGCGCGGTGGCTGCGAGCCCCGCGAGCCCCGCTGCGCCAGTACCGGGCCCCCGCTACTCCGCGAGTCCTCCCCACACCTCCCCTGTGTCCCCCGCGGCTTCGCTGCAGCGCCCGCGTCCCCTGCATTCTCCTGCTACGCCCTGTACCCCTCCTGCATCTCCTCTAGATTCTCCCTGCACCTTCCTGAGTCTCTCCTATAGGCTTTCCGCACCCGTAGGCTTCTCCTACCTTCCCCGACATCCTTCCCATATCCCACTGCATCCCCTTGTATGCTCCTTGAATCCTTCTCGCATTACCGCAGCCCCTGCAGGACTTTACATACTCTGTACCCCCTTCTGCACCCCTTTCCCACCTCCTGCATCCCTCCTGCATCCCCGTACCCAACCCCTGCGTCTGCTCAGCAGCAGAGGGGTCTCCCTGGTCCCCTCCTGCGCTTCACTCCACTCACCATAACAAGCCTGTCCCACCCCACGGGAGGGGATTTTCCTCTCTGAGGATATGCAGCTCAAGTCCTGCAGATGCTGCTCTTGCATTTACAGCTGTTGAGTGTGCCCCCAAAGTGTGCTGGTGGGGGGCAGCCCTGGGAATGGCCTTCACCCCACCATGGGTGGGGTGTGCCAAACAGGAGAACAACCTCCTCTGAGCCTCCAGTGAGTGGGAAAGACTTGTAAGGTCCTAAGGGGGATTGGGGTGGACTGAACCCCAGCAGAGCTACCCGGGGCTGGGACTGAAAATGATTCCCTCAGCGTGAGGAGCGAATAGTGGGGAGCAGCACCCTGTCCTGGGGCACAGCAGGACCTGGGGTGCTGGTGCTGATGTTCTGGTCTGTCATGGCTCTGTCCAGAGGCTGAGCTTTGTTGTGGTGAGCAGGGAACCCCTGAGCCTGTTTGGTGTCACAGGCACACGTTTCTAACGGGGATCGCAGCCGCTGCTACGATGGGGACACCCAGCCCCCCCAGCGTCCTTCGTCACACCAACCGCCTGATTAACGAAAAGTCCCCGTACCTCCTGCAGCATGCCCACAACCCCGTGGATTGGTAAGAGCAATGGGGAGCCTTTCCCCCTCCGCCGCCTCCTCCTCCTCCTCTCCTTGTGCCCATGGGACTCAGGAACTCTTGTCTTCCCCCCACAGGTACCCTTGGGGTCAGGAAGCCTTTGATAAAGCAAAGACAGAAAACAAGCTGATATTCCTGTCAGGTAACCAGAAAAAAGGCATATTTCACATCCCCATGTGTTGGTCAGTAGATCTTCAGATAAGCTGAGCTTTATCCCGAGCTGGTGTGTGATTAGCCATGTAAGTATGGATGACCACCAAGCAAGAGAGGACTACATGCTGGAGTAGCTCTCTCTGAAAATGAGCTACATGCAGGACCAGAGTCCTTGGCCAGCTTTTAGGAGCAAGAGCTGGAGAGCTCAGGAGACTTCTCTCCTCCATCTCTTGTCCAGGGAGGCAGCAGCTGTTGCCCATAGCAATGGTCCCCATCTCTGAGTATTTTCCCCATCACTTGTTTCCTGCTCCCTGCAAAGGACCATTCCTCACCCACCTGAGCTTGTTTGCAGTTGGCTATTCCACCTGCCACTGGTGCCATGTCATGGAGGAGGAGTCCTTCAAGAGCAAGGAGATCGGGGAGATCATGAATGAGCACTTCGTATGCATCAAAGTGGATCGTGAGGAGCGGCCAGATGTGGACAAAGTGTACATGACCTTTGTGCAGGTGAGGGAGGCACAGGCAGGGCCCAGGAGGCTGTTACTGGCTCCCTCAGGGTGTTGTTCGTTGTCATGTTCCTCAGGCAAGCAGAACCAGTATATGGGGTGGTCTGGATGGGTCACAAGGGTGGACAGAAGCACACATCTGTCTTCGAGTGAGGCTTTTGGATGTGCTGGAAGGGCACAAAGCAGGTGCCTCTTGTGTGACCTTGGTGCATGTGTGTTATGTCTTTCAGGCCACCAGTGGTGGAGGTGGTTGGCCCATGAGTGTCTGGCTGACCCCAGACCTCAAGCCCTTTGCTGGGGGAACGTATTTCCCTCCTGAGGATGGAGTTCATCGTGTTGGTTTTCGGACTGTGCTGCTCCGGATCGCAGAGCAGGTGCGGGGCAGGAATGGTGTAGCAGGCAGGGCTGAACCAAAGGGGGCACAGGGAAATTGGTCTGGACTTGAAGAGTGACTGAGTTAGGAGATTCAGTTGTGAGGAAGAGTAGCCCAGAGAGCAAGCCAGAGCTTTGGCTTGGGTAGAAGTGGGTTTGAGCTGATTTGAAGAGGGTGATCGAGAACTGGAGGTATGGTTTGGACTGGTGCAAGGCAAGAAGAACTGTCTTTTTCCCCTTGCATCTTAGTGGAAGGAGAACAAAGATGCCCTGTTGGAGAGCAGCCAGAGGATTCTGGAAGCATTGCGACACACATCAGAGATCTGTGTGAAGGGCCAGGAGTCACCCCCACCAGCCAAAGAGGTGATGGACACCTGTTTCCAGCAGCTCTCCCGATCCTATGATGAGGACTATGGTGGCTTTTCCAAATCCCCCAAGTTCCCCACCCCAGGTCAGTCTGGTCTCTGCTGCTGAGACGTGCTGTGGGGCAGACAGCACCATGGGGGCAGAGCCCACATCCCAGCCTGCCTTTTTCTCCCTGTGCTTCAGTGAATTTGAATTTCCTGTTCACATACTGGGCCTTGCACCGAACAGCTCCAGAGGGTGCCCGGGCACTCCAAATGGCTCTGCACACCCTCAAGATGATGGCCCACGGGGGCATCCATGACCACATTGGTCAGGTAGGAGTAAATCTTTGGGAGTAAGCCCCTGTCATGCCCTGGAGATGTGGGGTAGAGATGTCTTCACATGGTCTCTGCAGGGGTTTCACCGCTACTCCACAGACCAGCACTGGCATGTCCCTCACTTTGAGAAGATGCTCTACGACCAGGGGCAGCTGGCAGCCATGTACAGCAAAGCCTTCCAGGTACAGCTCTGGCATCCCTCTGTGCGGCTCCCACTCCTGCAGGCTACAAGGACTGGCCTGATTTGGGGAGCAGCTTCAAAGCCTGTTCTCCAAGATACTCCCCATCCCATGGGCATGGAGCGATCCAACGCTCCCCTTCATCTCCTCTTGTTTATCTAGAAGTGCTGCGCAAACTGTGACAGTGTAGCCTCAGGACTTTGAGCATAATGGGGGAGGAAACAGCCTTTGGGCTGGTCTTTGCAAGTCAGCAGACACTGCTGCTGCCTCTGACCTCGGTGTAACTACAGCATTGCTCTCCACTGCCCTTTGTAGATACGCAGTATTCACTGATAGTAGATTTCTGGTTGAAGGTCTTACTCTGAATCCATCCCTCATTTAAAATCCTTGGACTTTAAAGTGCTCCTTTGTCAACTCTTCAAATTGAAATCTCTCACCATATCTTGCTGTGCCTCTTGCCCCACCCTCCCCCCCTGTCCGTGTAACACTGATGTCCACCCCGTGTCTCCCACAGATCTCTGGTGATGAATTCTTTGCTGATGTTGTCCGAGACATTCTGCTCTATGTCTCACGGGACCTGAGTGACCAGGTAGGCTCTTCCCTGAGCTGAGCCAAAGGGAGCCACTTACCCTGCCCTGGCATGTGGCTTGGGGCTGTTTTTCCCTTCCCTCCTGAGCTCCAGCTGAGCTCAGTTTGGAGCACTACTGAGGCTCATTAGACTGCCAGCGCTGCAGTGATGGGGAGCTGGCTGAAAGTGCTGTTCTGGAGTTGGAGGGTCTCTCTCATGCGCTTTTCCCAGGCAGGAGGTTTCTATAGTGCAGAAGATGCAGATTCCTACCTGACCACCACATCCGGAGAGAAGCGAGAAGGAGCTTTCTGTGTGTGGGCGGCCGAGGAACTCCGGGCTCTCCTCCCTGACCCTGTCGAGGGGGCCACAGAGGGAACAACCTTGGGAGACGTCTTCATGCACCACTACGGAGTGGAAGAGGCTGGCAACGTGGACCCCATGAAGGTAAGGGAAAGCAAAGACTCGCCCGGTGCCAGGAGCACTGGTGAGGGAACTGCATCCATAGGCATGGAGGGATGGCGGAGCAGCCCTGACAGACTCAGAGTCCAACACCTCCCAAGCCTGATCGCATGCCTAGAACATGTCTCTCTCTCCCTTTAGGACCCCCATCAGGAGCTGAAGGGAAAGAACGTCCTCATTGCCCGCTGCTCCCCGGAGCTGACGGCAGCGCGGTTTGGGCTGGAGCCGGGCCGGCTGAGTGCTCTGCTGCAGGAATGCCGACAGAGACTGTCCTCAGCCCGGGCACGGCGGCCACGGCCACACCTGGACACCAAGATGCTGGCAGCATGGAATGGTGAGAGGTGGCTCTGCTCTGGGGACACGTGCCTTGGCTGGACTCCCACCAGGGCCTGGTAGCAACAGGTCCTGCTGGCACTGGAGAGCTCCCGCAGAGGCAGTGGGTAGGCTGGGATCAGGGACTGTGATCAGAGGCTGTGTGGAAGCAGCTCCACACCTGCAAGTCTTGGGAGTGTCAGGATACTGTTTTGGCTTTATTTCCCTCCCCAGCTGCCAGCAGAGAGCAGCAAAACTCTTCCCCTGGCTCAGTCCAGCTCCTCTGGACTAGGTCTGAGTTGGGGACCCAGGACCCTGGTGGGCACAGAGCCCATCCCTACTGCTGCATGGGTGAGGGATCACAGCACTGTGCCTATCTGTTTGGGGGTCCTGCCTCAGGGAATAACTGCAGGACCCCAGGCTCTGTTCCCAGCAGTAAATTCCTGAGTGTTTGGGTCTGGAGCTGGCATGGGCTGGAGTTATCCTGCAAACTGGAATAGTCTTGAGCCTTGTATCTGCCCACAAGTGAGGGCTCAGCTCTTGCTGTCCTTACAGTACTGTGCCCATCTCTTTGGTGACAGTGAGTGACTTCATTAGTGATTGGAACTGAGCAGAAGAGCTGAGACCTGAACTGCTGGCATCAGGGAGGATGAGCTTCACATTGAGCATCCTTCAAAGGGCTGACAGTAACCCTCTCAGTGGATTCGTGTGCCCCCTCTGACCTGTCCTGCTGTCTCTGCCTCTGCAGGGATGATGATCTCAGGCTTTGCCCAGGCTGGGGCTGCCCTGGCTGAGCAGGGATATGTGAGCAGGGCTGCACAGGCAGCTGCCTTCTTGAGGACACACCTTTTTGACCCCGACAGCGGGAGGCTGCTGCGCAGCTGCTACCGGGGCAAGGACAACTCAGTGGAGCAGAGGTGAGTATCAGAGAGTCCACAGACTTTACTAGCCACCTGCAGGTGCTGCCCAGACCCCCAGCAATCCTTGTCCTCTCTTCCAGGCAGGACTGAACTGGAAGGGAGGGAGGCTGTTTGTTTTGTATAGAGCTCCAGTGCAGTTTAGGAAGGATTAGTGTCTCCCAGCCACTGAGGAGGAATTGAGGTCAAAACCTTTCCCATTCCTCATCTTTCATGCTGGCAAGTGTCTTCCCCTGCCTTCCCTTCCTGCACAGAACCCTGGGGCTGAGTTGTGCGATGCCATTGCTTTGCTTGGTGGCGTCTCCTTGGGTAGCAGAGACCAGTAAATAAGGCTTTGCTGGGTTGGAAAACATTTGCAACCTGCTCAGTTTAGAGATTCTGATTTTCCTTCCCTATCTGCCACTGCAGCACTGTGCCCATCCAGGGCTTCCTGGAGGACTATGTCTTTGTCATCCAGGCACTCTTTGACCTGTATGAAGCCTCACTGGAGCAGGGCTGGCTGGAGTGGGCCCTTCATCTCCAGCACATGCAAGACAAGCTCTTCTGGGACCCTGAAGGCTTTGCTTATTTCTCCACTGAGGCTGGCAATCCCTCCCTGCTCCTGCGTCTCAAGGATGGTGAGCTCAGGGACCTGGCCATGTGTTCCGTGGGTTGTGGTGTGGCAGGACAGGGCTGATGGCAGAGGTGGTGAGGCACTGGGGCTGATGGCAGATACTGTCCTTTGCAGACCAAGATGGAGCAGAGCCCACCCCTAACTCTGTCGCCGTCACAAACCTGCTCCGTGCAGCTTGTTACTCCGGTCACGTGGACTGGGTGGAAAAAGCCGGGAAGATCTTGGCTGCCTTCTCCGAGAGGCTGCAGAAGATCCCGATAACCCTGCCAGAGATGGTCCGGGCCACCGCTGTCTTCCATCACACCCTCAAACAGGTACAGGCTGGGGCTCAGTGTCCCCTGCAGGACCTGCTGTAGGAAGTGGGGCTGGCAATGGCATGGGTGCAGTCACAGCTCTGTTTTCTCCCTCCTGCCACTCACCCTACCCCTGGACAGGTTGTCATCTGTGGAGACCCCCAAGGAGAAGACACCAAAGAGATGCTGCACTGTGTCCGCTCTGTCTTCAGCCCAAACAAGGTGGAGGTGCCCCCTGCCTGCCAGCCCTTCCCTGGTCTCTGCTGCCTTAACTGCTGGTGCTTTATCCTTTCTCCCAGTGCAGCTGTTGCAACCATCCTCCTCTGTTCTCTGCCTCTCTTCTGGGAAGCATCCTGTCCTTTTCATACCTAAGCACAGCCAGCAGGGCCGTGGCTGAGCCCTGCACCCCTCTCCCTGCAAGAGCATGGGCAGCCCAGCCCAGAAGTGGCTGCAGCAGTGGTTGTTACTGCTGCTGGCTGTTCACACTGCTCTCAGCCTGAACCCTGTGCTTTCCCGAGGGGAAACCTTTCATTCCGCTGTGAATGTGTCATGCCCAATGTGGATGTGTCGTGTCCTGTGCAGATCCAGTTAGTGTTTGGGTCACCTGGAGACACCCTTGCATCCTTGGAAGGGATGATGAGACAGTGCCTTACTCCAATTCTGGGTACCACCAGCTGGGAGAGGCTGGCTTTTCCCAAAGCTTTTCTTCATTCAGGCAGGATCCCCAGTACAGGCTGTGTATTGGGGATCCTGCCTGGCTCTGCTTGTCCTCATTCCTGCTTTGAGACGTATCAGTGCATCCCACAGAGGGGCTGGAGTTGCTGGGTCATCTGGAGCTGGCAGGGAAGGGCAGCACAGCAGGTGGTGCCCATCAGCTTTGGTGGGCAGTGTCCCTGCCTTGGGGATGATGGCTTTGACCTCAGCAAAACTGTGGAGCTGAGGGAAATAGGACTGGGCTGCAAGTGGGAGGGCTCAGTGTTTGGATTGGGTTCATCCCTGGCCGTGGGTCCTGGTGCCAGGGACTGGTGTGTTCAATCTCAGTATGTGGGGAGCTAAGGCCAGAGCGCCCCTTTGCCTCTGTAACCCCAGCTAGGATGAACTGGGGAGGGCTGGGCCATCAGCACAGGATCCTCTGCTCTGTCCCCTCTTTAGCTCAGCCCACGGGGATGTCACCCCTGACCCTCTGCCTGTGTGCCTGGTGATGTTTAATGCCAGCGTTGGAGGAGGAGGGACACCTTCCCAGGAACATGAGTGGGGCACACAGCTCTCTGTCCTTCCTCTGCCTTCCCCCATCCAGCAGCACCCTCGTTCCACGCAGGTCCCTACTTTGTGTGTGAGGCCTCTATTCCCACACTTGTCTTCTGTCCCTTTGAAGGATTACACTGGGTCACCCAGTTTGCAGGAGTTCCCCTCCTTTGCCAGGGAGTTGGGGGAACATCCCTGTGTCCCCTGCACCTCCACTCCCTTTGTGCCAGCAGGGTGCTGGGGACCAGGCTTGCGTGCAGGAACACAATTAATTGGGTCGTTCCAGTAATTAATTCCTTACAAACCTCACCCTGAAATCCCTGCTGTAATGAGATGCTGATGATAAAATTGCATTGAGGTTGTGATTTTAAATAGACCCTGGGTCTGGAATAGCCCTTTGCTGCAGGCAGCTCTGTGGGGGTGCAAGTAGGGGTGATGCTGATAGCTGTTCCTGTGGGTATCCTGGTGCTGAGAGCAGAGAGAGTTGGATCCGTGCTCTGGGGCTGGATCCCAGCTCCTGGTATAGATCCCTGCCCTGTTAATGGTCTTTAGGGTAATTATGAAGGATCCCATTATCTCCTTGGCTGCAGAGCGCTCGCCTGCCGCTCGCCTTCATCCTGGCCCCGTGAGAGGACCTTGGGGAGATTGTGAGAAAAATGAATAATGAATTTCAGATTGGACACGAATTGGTAATTAATCACTCCTGGAATTAATTCTAGACAAAGGCGAAGGAGGAGGAGATTGGGGGGAGCAGGAGGCAAGCAGGGAGACAGGCTGAGCCAGAGCTGGGTCAAGCAGATGTGGGTTGATGGGGGATAGGACAGGACTGCAGCAGCCACTATCCAGGGCAGGGATTTGGGGATGTGGTGTCCCCCTGGGGACACAAGGGTGGGCAGCCCCTGCTAGGCATGAGTGAGGCTGTGTGGGTGTCTCTGGATGCCAGTGCTGCCTCCTCTGCTGGCCCTGGTGTAGAGGATGCTGCGTGCAGGTGAGCGGTGCCGTGGTGGGAGATATGTGTGCTGTGAGAGGCAGCATTTGGTGTCAACATCCCTTGGTGGCATTGGCATGAGTAGCAGGGACATGTTGCGATTGTGTCCATCCTCAGCAGACACAAGCAGGGCTGGGATTGGGCGGGCAAGGGAGAGCCGTGTGCTCCAGCAGCAGCTTCCTCTGTGCCTTGGGAAGGGACAGCCTTTTGCTCACCCTTTGCATCTGTGTCAGCATGAGGCTTGCTGCCAGCTCCTGGCCTTTCTCCTGATTAGCCTGCAAGCCCTGAGGCTTTAACAAACATTTTCCTTTACAGAAAAGTTAATTATCCTGACAGCCCAGTCATCACCTCTGGCTGATGCTGCTGTGTCAGCCGGGAGAGTCCCTGACCCACTGCTCATTGCTGCCTGAGTTTTTCTAGGAAGCGTGGGGAGGGCAGGAGGAACTGGGCTGTAGGTGGGATGGGGCAATTCTGCAGCTGTTTCTGGGGCTGTTCCTGGGCTGGGCAGGTGTCCCCAAGGAGCTGGCTAGGCTGGAATGTGCTGATCCCTGTGCTTCATCCTGGCTGCCAAGTGTCTGGTGTGGTTTTAAGGGAGGCAAGGATGCCACATCTCCATCATGCTTCTTCTGGCATTATAGGGATGTGACCACTGTGGGACCCTGGCAGAGGGCTGGAGTGTGTCCCTTCAGCTCCCTGTCCCCTCCCCATTTTGGAAGAGTGTGTGTGTGGGACACTGCCAGCCCTCAGCACGTCAGTGGAGCAGGAATGACCAGTTGGCTGGCGCTGGCTGTGCTCTCTGGCTCTCACAGCTCCTTCTCTGGGCAGGTGCTGATGGTCGCAGATGGAGCCAGCGCTGGGTTCCTCTA
Organism: Tichodroma muraria; assembly: GCA_013390105.1. NCBI lineage: Eukaryota > Metazoa > Chordata > Aves > Passeriformes > Sittidae > Tichodroma > Tichodroma muraria. Next base: position 111,592 of record WAAG01016790.1, read on the forward strand.
CCGCCAGCTGCCTTTCCTTGCATCCCTGGAGAGGAAGGATGGGAAAGCCACTGCCTATATCTGCAGCAACTTCACCTGCTCCCTGCCTGTCACCTCTGTCCAGGAGCTGCGTGGGATGCTCAGCCCGTGAACCCCTCAGTCCTGCTGCCTGTGGGAAGGCTAGAGTGGGACAGACTGGCATGGGAATATGGGAGAACCCCATAACAGAGCCACCTTGAGCACCATCCCAGATGGTTCCTAGCAGTGCAGTGGGGCTGTGCCCTTCCCCACCTGCAGCAGGTCAGGTTCTGCTTGTGCTGTTGCTCCAGCAGCGTCTCAGCACAACTGACTGTGGTCTTGGGTGCTGTTTTTGGTATGGCCAGGAGACAGCCATGGAGGAGCATCTCCTGCCCCTGTATGCACGCTTGCTTCTCACCTCTTCTTGCTGAGGAGAAGGAAAACAAATAAAATACAGATCACAGTGTTAATGGAGAAGTCAGATGGGAAAACTGTTAAGAGTTCCTATAGCAACCCATGGTAACACTTTCAAAAGCACCTGGATGACTTGGGAGTCAAGTGCTCTTAAAAGTGTTACTAGCTACAGCAGCTGTACTTTTCCCTTACAGAGGAGATTGTAACATACATTAACTTAATATATAATGCATGAAAAAAACCTGCTGATTACAACTGATGTAAAGTTTATTCTTCCTTTCCTCCTCTCCTTCCCTTCTTTGTCCTCCCTGCTTCTAAATGGGTGAGTACCAGGTTTTCAGCATCCCTCTGACACCCTGGGCTCCCCTAGCACACCACCTCACACCCCAACTGGCTGGGTGCCATCATCTGGCAGCAAAATGGCACTGCCCACTGGCTTTCTAGTGAGTTGTGCCAGGATTTGGGGTTAACTAGCCAGGAGAAATGCCTTTGAAGTCAAATCGAAATTTTGCACTTCACAAGCATAGAAAGCACTCAGATGGAAGAGGAGGGGTTTTGTTTTCTCTCCTCTCTTGATTTTAAAAGCCTGAAGTGTTTCTGGAAATTCAGCTGAGAATAGCTGGTTTGGCAGATGTCTCCCTGCTTTCTTCTAGGTTTTTTGCCTTTTTTTTTTTTTTTTAACTTGGCATGTCTGCTGTGGGAATTGATTTGACACCCATCCTCAGAAGTGCTCAGAGTGAGTTGGTTTGTGTGTGCCGAGAGAGCATCCTTGGAGAGCAGGGCTGGTGCTGAGTGCCTGTGGGGATGCCCACATAGATGCCACAATGGCAGCTGTCCCCGAGGTGGCATGGGGCTGGGGTAACATGCTGGGCCCATTTTGGTGCCCACCAGCCCCTTGTGGCACAGACACAGGGTGCTTTCCTCCCGTACCATGTTGCTTGTTGGTGTCTCTGTGAGCAGCCCCCAGGCAGAGCTGTGCTGTGAACCTGTCAGGATGAACTGGCTTCACCTCTCAGTAACACAAAACAAACAAGAATGAGAAGTTCTTTGTGATGAATAACTGTTGTTGTGACACCTCTGTCCTCCGGGTGCCTTTGCCTTGCTGCTGTCCCCGGGTGCTGATGGCTATGTCCTGTGCTTCCCACACTCTGCCTGTCCCTGGAGCCACCCCTGGGCTTTATGGCCTTAGCAGGGGGTGGCTCTGCTTGAGTTCTACTGCAGCTCCCCTTCTGGACCCCTTGTTACCCTTTGGCCAGGCTCGGTGCTGGGGCACCCAGGGGTGCTGCTCCTCATTGGTGGCTACAGTGGTTAAACCCTCCCAGTGGTGCTTCCTGTCCTTTCCTATCACCCCTTTCCTGTCACTAATCCTCCACTTTCACAGCAAATGCAGTTTTGCTGCAAGGGTTGTTTTCTGGGGCAGTTACCAGAAGACAGGAGTGATGGGTGCTGCCCAGGCTCTCAGGAGGATGATGGAGTGTGATCTCTGGGCTCAGGGGTCCTGTGCCACTTCACAGTGTCTGTTCTCCTGATCCCTTCCTGCATTCCCTTTGGTGGCAGATGCAGGGGCTTTCTCCAACAGTGCAGAAGCTGAGGGTGGCTGGAGGCATCATCCTGCACTCCCCCTGCTCCTCTCCAGCTGCAGACCTGTCAATAAAGCTCTCCAAAAACACATCAGGTAACTGATGGGCTGCTTTTTCCCCACAAACACTTGGGTTTGCCATCAGGCTGCTGCAGATGGCACAGGGGGACTTCCTCCTGCCCAGGGCTCTGGGCTTACCTGGGAGCCCCAGCAGCCATGGATGGGGAGAAACAGGTTTTCCCTCAGTGTCTTCTGAAGATAAACACCTGCTTTAACATTTAACACTTACATTGGGGGATGTGCAGGGCACCCCATTGCTCAGACCACCAAGGCAGATGGGAGGCCTGACACCCACCATGCCCCTTTGGGGGGTCCAGGACACATGGGGTGAGGGGGAGGCAGTGTAAGCAGCCACCCTTGCTGTGCTAATGAGGTTTTCCCTCTAATTAATATTCCCTGGAAAACCCAGCGTTGGTTCTGGATCTCTCAGCTTTTATCTCCTGTGGCATTGATGTGACATCAATGGGAGATGGGCTTTGAAAGCTGTTTGTTGTGGGGGATGTTGCATCTGTGGGAGAGGGGGGATGGAGAAGGGTGTCCCAAGCCTGGATCCTGCTCCAGTGTTAATAGCCCTGTCCAAAACACATGTGGGGGTGCAATTTGGGCATGCCAGCCTTTGAGAAGGTACATTGGCCAAAATAAAAATAATGAGGTTTCTTAACCTGGGCACATGGTTAATTGACACAGGAGCACCCACGTCTGGCACAGCTGAGCACCCCATTGCCCCAGGCTTAGGTGGCCGAATAGTCAGCACCTGAGCACTGATCTGCTTATGCCTGAGTGGATGATTAGCTCCTGCCTGAGAGTTATTTGGGGCATGAACAGGCAGGTTTTGGTAGCTGGGTGCTGCTGCGGGAGGAGGTTTGGAAGTGCTGCTCAGTGGTTGCTCTGAAAATGATGAAAAGGTTCCATAATGCCCTAAAATATTAGGGGAACCTATGACAGGCAGGTGCAGGGAGGCAGGAGATGTGGGGCCGGTATGAGGAGTCCCTCCAAAGCCAATCCTGTGCTGTTGAGCCCCGTTACTCCAGTATTCACCCAGAGGGAATTTGCAGCCAGCAAGCTGCCATGGTGAATCCCCTGAGTTTCAGCCTCCTCTCCTGGGTGTTTTGGGGTGCTTGCTGGGCTCCCCTTGGAGCAGGATGGGGGTGGGGATACATGTTGGCTTGCACCAACGCTCCTCTGGCATCCTATGGAGTGTCTGCAGGCAGGGGAGGGGGCTGGGGGGCTCAGCAGCTCCTGCTACCCCTCCCTGCCCCAGCATTTCCCTTGCACAGATGTTCACACCATCCAGCTCCAAGTAATTCCAAAATTCCTGACAAGTGAATTTGCAGCTGAGGCTGGCTGACACTTGCTCAAAACGTGCTTCTTTCTTTTTAAACTGACCTTCCATGCAGATTGGTGCCAGGGACCAGGGGGACACAGCGAGGCTGTGCTGTGGGGACTCTGTGGGGGTGTCCCACTGTCCCACTGTCAGCTGCTGCTTTAGTTTCCCCTCCCACAAAAGCGTCTCCTGGCCATTTCCATCCAAACCCTACGCCCCCTCTGCGTGTCCCTGGAGCATGTGCCCTGCCCGACCACTCCCAGAGCCCCTGTGTGTTCCAGAGCTGTGCAGAGGAGCTCACAGCTCTCCCCAGGCTGGCTGCCTTTGCCAGGTACTCTGGCCAAGGTGTTTTTGGGACCATCATCCCTATATAATGCTCAGCTGCTCTGAACAGGCTCTGCACCCACGGGTCAATGCTTAGAACCGGTTTACCATTTGGAAGTCACCCATTCTTCCCTGGCAGCTGCAGCAATCCCACCCATTTTTCAGGGGACTGCCGACCTTGGCCACAGCTGGGAAGGCAGGGAGGGGTGGGGAGGGATGGCTGAAGCCCCTGTAGCACAGCAGGAGGCAATCGGCACCAATTAAGGGTTTATGCAGGGCACGCTTGGCCATTGCAGGCCAGGGCAGGGCTGCATGTGGCCATTAGTCCTCTTTTAATATCGTTTTGGTATTTACTGAATGTGGTAACTGTTGCATTAAATCAAAATTAAAGTTTCTTTTGGAGGTTTTACAGAAGGGCAGAGGAGGATATCTAGGGAGGAAGGTGCAGGTTTGTGGGTGCCTGGGTGGGAGCGGGGTTTGGGGGTGCATAGAGGAATCAGAACTGCAGTGGAGGGATGGCCTTGCCACCAGTGTGGGGATATCCCCAGGTGCTGTGCCAGGCTGTCAGTCCAGGTGAGGTGACAAAGGCATCCCCACTGCCTTCAGTGCCTTGTGAGCTGCTAAATCAGAGGTGAGAGATGCTGAGGGCTCCCAGGGAGCCTGGGCTGCTCATCAGAGGGGAACAGGCTCTGCTTTCCATCTGGGGTTTTATCCAAGACTCCAGGAGGGCTGAGGCTGCTCCTCTCCCCGTGGCCAGGTGGAATTTGGAGTTAACTCCTTGTGTGCTGCAGCCTGGCAGGAGCAGGTAGCAATATTTCATGGTATCACCTGAGACTAAAACCCACATCAGGAATGCTGAGGCTTGGGGAAATCCGGAGCTGGGAGGCAATACCCAGATTTTGGGGCCAAATTTCCTGCTGGAATAGCAGCTCCCAGCCATAGGAAGCAGGTTTCTGGCTGCAGCATGGATACTTCCCTGGTGCCTCTGGGCTGATGCTTGCTGGCTTGTTTGGGGTTTTTACCCACAGAGGAGAAACCTGAATGTCCCTGTGTGACCCAGCACTCTCCTCCCTGTCCCTGGCACCCAGGAATCTGGGACAGGCAGAGCTGGGCTCGCTGCAATTATACATGGATTAACGGCAGCTAATTTAGTTTGAGTCACAGGAGCTAAACTGGATCGATGCGGGGTGAAGAGTATAAAGGAGGAATCAATAGGCATTCAGAAATGCAGAAACCGAGCTGCACATCCCTGGGGGATGATGCTTTTGGGGCTGGGGCAGCGGTGCTGCCTGACCAGTGTGGGGCTGGGAGGGAGTGGTGGGGACACAGGAGGGTGGCAGGTGCTGCCCGGGGTGATGCAGGGCAGGACTGCGACTCGGCACAAGGCTTTCATCGGGTTTGTGCAGCTCAGCCGACCGGAGGCTGCCTGGCAGGCGTGAGCTGTGGCTCTGCGGGATCCGAGGCTCGGCTTTGACAGCTGCCCCCCCTGCCGGGGCCAGTGTGCTCCCCCCGCCCCGTTCTCCTGGGGACATCACGGCCGCCGGGAAAGTGGTTTGATGTTCACCCACAATTTGGATACGAGCTGGCTTGGGCCACCTGCAAGGTGTGCACCAACCAGGCATCCTCACAGCAAGATGGAATCTGGGGATGTCCCAGTGACCTCTGGGGTTTCTGTGCTCCTGTGGCCACCAGCGAGGGCTTGGTCTGTCTCCTTTGTGTTGCCTCCTGGCCTGGCAGCAGGGCACGAGGCAGGGTCCTTTTTCATAGCTGACAGTCCCTGAATATTTATAGCAGCCTAATAAAAACGGCCACTGCATCCCAAATTAGTCATAGGGCCCTGGATAGAGGCAGGGTGCCGGGTGCAGTGGCACTGATGTCACGCCTGACTCCGTGGTCAGATGACAGTGGCATGGTCTCTTGGCTGGTTTGGGATGGAGCAAGGGATCCCTGTCCCTCTGGGGCTGCATGAGCAACTCTCAGGTCTTGCCTTTGGAGCAGGCCCTGCTCCCTCGTGCCACCCTCTCATCCCTCCTGGGGTCAGGAGGTGTCTGATCACCCAGGCACTGCTCAGGGTGCCAACACACCCAGATTTCTACACCTCTTGGCTCTTCTTCCTTACCATCTTGTGCTTTAAAGCTCGTGTTTTACTGGCTGTGAATGAGGTCTCTGTCAGCTGCTGAGGGCTGTGGGAGTGCTACCCCCACCACGTGCTGGGGATGTGCTGCCTCTGGAATGCAGCCAGAACAGGTGTGTTTATCTCCCAGAAATGAAAGGAAGTCCATGTTTTGGTGAGCAAATAGAAATTAAAAGGGAAAAAGATGGAGATAAAGTTATTTCCCATCTCCTAAGGGGAAGGGATAATAAAGAGAAGAATCTAATTTAGAAGGAGTCTACAAAGACAGAAGTGCTGGAGGAGTCCTGGCTGTAGTGTGAATCTGCAGCCTGAGCGTCAATGGAGCAAACCCATGGGGATGGGAATGTGCCTTGGCAAGAGCAGGTGTCCCCACAGTGCTTGGAAACCCTTCAGCCCACGGGCAGGCTTAGCCAGGGGCTAAACTCTGGCAGGGAAAGGGTTCTTGCTTTGCTTTCTGTGGTCAGTGCTGGTGAGGAGCTCATGGAGGGCCCAGCCTGGGAGGCGGGATGAGGAGGAGGAGGAGGAGGACCCTGTGATGGGAGCAGGCAGGCAGAGGCAGTGAGGCAGAACAAAAGGAGATAGGAGACAAAATTAGGAGGTAATCAGGCTGAAAACACACCCTGGGGAGGGAAAGCACTGGCCATGGCTGGGTTAACCCAGGCCAGTGTAGGGCAGGGGTTCAGTGTCACCGTCCCTGCGAGGGCAGCGCTCCGGCAGAGCCCCCAGGGAGGAGTGGCGTGGAGGGTACAGCAAGGGCCTGGCGTCCTTTGAGGCTTGCAGATCTGAGAAGCCCAGGCAAAAACCCTTCTAGGAAGGTGCTGTTCTCTCTCCACACCACCTCCCCGTCCTCCTGTCTGCCGGGCTGCTCTGGGCTCCCTCATCACGTGCTAATGAAAGTCCTGGATGCTGCCACTAATGAAGGGCCTCGACTGTGGTTACCACCACAGATCCTTCCCCTGTTTCTAGATGAGATCCTTGTGGCACTAATGAAGTCCCTAAATCCCTTTTATCTCCCAGGACAGCCAAGGGGAAGGGCTGCAGTGCAGTGGGGGTCCTGCAGCCCCCCCAGAGGAGTGTAGCACCCAGGCTCCCTCTGAGCCCTATCTCCATGGCAACACTGTGGGATGCTTCTGCTGGATACTCTTACAAGGCCGCCAAGGGGAATCGCAGCAGCCTGGGAACTTTTGCAGGGTCACGGAGAAAAATGCCTGTCTGGGTTAAGAGCATGCCTGTGTGCTCTGTCCACCCACAGCAATATCCCTGTGGATATTGCTCAGAGCCTCTGCTGGATCCCAGCAGCAGCCACTTACAACTCGCTTGGTCTATGCAACCTCTCCAGTGATGACGAGCCTTTCCCAGAACAAACAATTACAGAATTAACCCCAAAGACCTTTCAGCTCCTAATTTTCCATCCCTGACCATGTCCTTAGCTTGGCTTTGATGAGCCAAGGGATAGAAAATCCCAGCAGTTCTGTAACATGGCACCAGTGCAGCCTTTGGCCCTTGATATATATTTTTCCTTAACATCTGTCTTTCCTTTTTACTGTGGTTTTTATTACCAGGCACAGTCAGATTTAAGGAAATACAGCCCAGGCATGGGGGGCTTGGGAGTTCTTGTGGTGACTTGGGAAGTCTGGGGCTGTTTCAGGTGAATGCATGAGCTGGTTAGCAGAGAAGTGGGATCCATCCTGCTTCCCTGAGGGTCTCCTTCAAGATGTCTTAGGGCAAAAATCAGCCCTACAGAGAAAACTCATTGCTGTGTTGTTGCTTGCTAGCTGGGATGGAGGTGTCTTGAGGGGGATGCCCTCCTCTCAAAGTTGTCCCCCTTGTTCCTCCAGGCTGTGCACTGGGGAGCTCAGGCTGTTCCCCTTCATTTGTTGTCATTTATCTATAATTTAGAGTGGGGTTTAGTTATATTCTAATTGAGTTTCATGTGTCACAGCATGTCTCAAACAGAAAATAAAATATTTAACAACCTCCACTGGTAATAAAGATTCACATTTGCCTCATTCTGGTTTACAGTACATGAATATTCTGCACTGCACACTGCAGGTATTAACTTCATTCAGATTTCTCCCTGGTTATGCAATATAACAGTAATGACAGGTAGAAGCCAGAGCTTAAAAAAAATCTAATCAAAGCCAACAACAAACCAGTTTGATGTCATTAACTCCCCTCTGTTGGTTAGGGGAGCATTAATATGTTCCCTTTCATTGCTGGCTCCTCTGTGCATGCAAGTGCTCTGTGTCTGCTCACACTATTACAGGCAGGAACTGGGGCAGGAGAAGGGCAGGGACAGCTCCAGGGCTGGGAGAGATCTGGTCTTGGAGGGCCAGGACCAAACTGGGCTGAAATAAAGCCAGGATCATGTGTCCACTGTGCTGCTGCTTGAGTGGAGCTGCACATGAGATTGGATGTGGAACAAAGCATCACTAGTCTGTGCTGGGTCCAAGTCAGGGCTGTCACAGCCAGACACTCAGGTGATGAAATGGGCCAGGCCCATGGTGGGGGGAAGCCCCAGGTGATTTTTGGGTGGTAGCTGGTCCCCACGAGGGTGAGCTCTGTCTGTCCTAAGCAAACAGGACCTGGGTGCTGTGGGAAGGTAGCTCTTGGGGAAGGTCTTGGGACTTGTTCTGAGGTGCTGCAGGCAGGTCTGGTGCCCTGTGGCTCGCGCAGGGCTGTGTTGAGGGAGATGAAACCACTTGGGACACAGTCGGGTCTGGGCTTTCCACTGCAACAACTCCCCAGAGGCAGAGACAGGCCTTGATCCTGTTGATGTCCTGTGCTTTGCTGTGGGGCTGCTCAGAGGTTGGTGTGGGGCACCTGCCAGTCCTTTGCCCCATCTCTGGGTGGTCTGAAGACTTGGGCTGTTCCTTGGAGAGCTCCCATGGGAAAGGCTGGGGCTGTGATGCCTGGGAAACTCCAAACCCACTCATTACCCCAAGAAAAAGGAGGATGTGGGGACATACTTGTCTGGCACCAGCGTGCAGAGCATGAGAAGTGGACTGCCCTGGTGTTCTGGGCACCACATTCCCTTGTGTTCCCTGCACCCCACAGGGCAGCTGGATCCCCACCAGTTCTGCCCTTCTGCCACACTGACAGCCCTCACCCACCGGACCGTGCGCCTTCTGCACCCGAGAGCCTCATTTTGTTCCTGTCCCATCTTGTCCCTGTTGGCTCTGTCCGTGTGCGCTCACGGAGGGCTGGGGCAGCCCCGAGCCAAGCGCTCCCCCCAGGCACCAGCGGGGTTAACCCCAGCGGCAGAGCTGCTCGCGCTGCCCGTGGATTCACTCAGGTAGTGATGATTCACGCCAGGGAGAGGCCACGCACAGGCGGGTGGGATCCAGCTAAAACGTGTGGAATTGGCTAAAAGCACCCCGGGTGCCACCAGCACCTCCCCACCGGCACGGCGAGGAGCTGGCACCGAGGAGGGAGGGACCACACGGAGCTGCAGGCACCTGGCTCGCTCCCGGCGCTTGCCGGGGTCACCCTGCTGCTCTGCCACCTCTCACACCGCACCCCTTGCTGCTTGCACGTCCCCATGCCTAGCATGGCTCTGGGGCATTTCTTCTGTTGCCTGGGTACGCGTGCATCCTGAAGATGCTGTGAGCTGCTGAAAATTCAAAGTGCTCTTTTAATTACGTGCCATGAGGAAAGCAGCCTCGATCTTGAAAGGAGGCTAATGATTGGATCAACAGGATATTTTCAGTGGCAGAAGCCCAGAATCCATCTCAATGTATCTTTAAAAGGGAAAAAAATCTGGTTTGTCTATGAAATAATAACTAATAACTTATAAACAATGACATCGCCATATACGTCGCTGCTGGGGAAGTGATTTAGAGATGCCGATGTGAAGCGAGAACATCTGCTCTCTGCTGGAGGGAGGAGGAAGATCTCCTCATCAACATTAGATTTAAATGAGCCAGTCCTCACTTCCATGCTTCTGCAGCGCTCAGCTCCTGCAAGAGGGTGACTGGGGAGCACAGGCCTCAGTGGGGGTTCAACGAGCCACTTCTCCATGCCTGGCTTTCTAAGAGTGTCAAAATCAGACTTTTCTATCCAGGAAGGCTCCCCGAGTCTGTATGGAACCATTGCAGGGTGGGATTTGGTCTCCACTAGCCCCAGCACTTTGTTCAGCATCTCATCCCGGCAGAGCCACCCGTGCCCCTTCTCCCACGGGAGGGTGATGAGGTGCACCCCAATGTCCCCACAGGTGGGACAGAGAAGTCCAATGCTCTTGGTGATGTAGAAATTGCTTTAGGGTGAAGTGAGGCCAGGATGACCCCACCCCAGCGTATTGCAGCACCCTCACACCCCAACCTGGGCACCTCTCTCTGCAGACACTCAGGTGCATTGGCCCCAATCATCCACCCCCACTGCAAGTTGCTGGCAGTCTTTGTCATGTTTCACATTATTTTTAATTATATTTTATTTTAAAGGGCTATTAATTACAAAGATTTCACAGCAGAGGCATTATATGAAAAAAAAAATCTGAAGGAAAGGGGTAAAACCCCCCTGCTTTTCACATCAAGGGTTCTTACAGGTGAACAGGAATATGAATAAAATTGAGAGGGGTTAAGCAGTGAAGGAGCAAAGTTTGGGGTGTGTAAGGGACAATGGCACCCGGGGTGCCTCCAGTTCATGGCCAAGATCATTTGTGGGTGCAGAGGCCCCTCCCTGGAGGAAAGACCTGCCATCCCAGCCATGCCAGATTTTCCAGCCTGCAGCTGCCAGCTTGGGGCAGCACTCACTGGGATGAGATGTTCAGTGGGTGGAGGGCACAAGCTCTTGCTCGTGACCCAGCACCCTGCTGGCTTGGCCCCGGGATGCCTGGCTCCCGACCTCCACAGATGCTGGGTTAAAGCCCCACTGCCCCTCTTGCCCTGACCCCTCTCCTCCTGGTCCCCCTAGGGACAGGTTTCTCCATGCCCCTGTCCTTGCTATTCTCTGCTCCTCAGAGAAAGGGAGACATTTGTGCCATGTTGGTTGGTCACTGCTATCAGTGCCACACGCTCATTTAATATCCGTTTGTTTTAAAGCCATTTGGGTCATCTTCTCCCCAGCTGGAGAGGGAAGCTGCTGTTTTAGGATGGGGGAACAGGTGTGGAGGGTGCAGTGTTCACCTGATCTGCCATCCAGAGCTGGGAGTTTGGGGACAGAGCTGGTCTCTTTGGGGAGGGATGTGATCCCCTTCTCCACAGCAGCACAGCCCTTGCACAGGGGTTTAATGATTTTCACCTACGTGAGGTGGGGCTGATGCCTTGGAGTGGCTACCTAGAACAGAGGCTAGACAAGATTAACAGAATAAAGTGGGTGTTTATTAAGGGCCTTCAATAGGTACACCCTGGGCAGTCAGAAACCTCCCAGAGGCTACACCCAAGGTGGATGGTGGTCACGAGTTTTTCAGACAGATCTAAGTTTGGTCTATTTACATATCAGGGGTAAATCCTCCAATTACAGCTTCGGGTAATGAAATCATATTCCCCCAGTTTGCTCTCCCCTCCAACTCACTTTTGCTTATACTTTTTGGGGCCTGAGGCAGTAGGTGTGCTCGAGTTTCAGGCCTAGAGGAATTGTTGTGTCTGACCAAAATATGAAGACAGTAATTAACACTCTATATGGAGTTTAGAGTTATACACTAAAGCAGCACAGGATTTGAAAAATATAAAAGCTAAAATCCTAAGGCATCAGGGCTCAGCTGTTCTGTGGTGAGAGGGGTGGCAGGAAACAACCTTTACTAGGGAAAATTTTGAGGTTTTTTTTTTTTTTTAAATATGGGCCAAGATCTATTTTTCTCATGCCTAGCCACCAACACTGAGAACTACTAACCTCTCCTTAGTCTCGCCCCCCCTCCCATGTCCACCTTTTCTCAATTAGCAATTTGCTCAGTTGCTCAGCAGGTGCCATCACAGCTCCTCCTGCCTCCCTCTAGCTAGACCTGGGGGTCAGAGGGTGTTTGGTACAGCTCTGGGATGAAGGTGTTCTCTGGCTGGAGCTCCTGAGCACTCAGGTAAGAGCCCAAGCAGAATTATTGTGCTGACACCTCTTGGTCTTGTGTCTCTTGTGCCAGTAGAGAGGGGTTGGTGATGCCCTTGGGTGCCTCTGTCTACGATGGAATCTTTGATGGAGACAAGGGGCTTTTTTTGAGCTTGGAGCTGCTGTGAGGGCTGGGCAGTGACTTCTGGGTGTGCTGCTGTTGCTTAGAAGGTTTTGTTTCTTGCCAACCTGCACGTGCTGAGTGAGATTTCAGTGTCTTGATCCCTGCTGAGCCCAAGGCTGAACTCCACAGCCCATTCTCAGGTGTTCCCTTGGCTCTGCCCTTCCCCTTGCCTGACTCTCGGTTCTTTTCTTTTTAGAACCTTATACCCTTCCTTTCTGAGGCCATTCCTATCTCTGGGGATGCCTTCCTGAGCTCCCTGGGGTGCTGGAAGTGCTTTTAGCAGCGCTGGGGCCAAGGCAGGTGCTCTCTGGAGCACCATGTGGTGCTCACCAGAATCCCAGTGCTCAGCAGAGCTGGCAGCAGCACAGCTCGGCAATCCAGGACCTGGCAATAAGCATCTAATTTCCCTCCTGCCTCTTCCTGTCAGAAAGATTTGAAAATTCAGTTAGAGGGGGAGTTGCTGATAGCGGCAGGGCTGGTGCACTGCTCGTGCCCCATGCTCCTGCTTCGTGGGAAGTCAATGAAAGCCAAAGAACTTGGGAGAAAAAAAGCAAGAAATGCAAGTTTGAGGGGGTTGAGGGATGGTTTGGAGCACAAATCTTATGAGGAGCAGCTGAGGGAGCTGGGGGTGTTTATGCTAGAGAAAAGGAAGCTCAGGCAGGACTTCATTGCTCTCTACAACTGGAAGGAGTTTGTAGCCAGGTGGGGGTTGGTCACTCCTCCTGGGTAACAGCAAGAGGATAAGAGGAAATGGCCACAAGTTGTGTCAAGGGAGGTGTAGATTGGATATTAGGAAAAGAAAGAAAGGGTGGTCAGGCATTGGAACAGGCTGCCCAGGAAACTGGTGGAATCATCATCTCTGGAGGGATTTAAAAGATGTGTGCACATAGCACTTACAGATATTTCTTCATAGTGGGCTTGGCAGTGCTGAATTAATGACTGGTCTTGCTGATCCTAGAGGACTTTTTCAGTTCAAAACATTCTCTGACTCTATGGTTGGAGGCTTGGGGGTGTGCTCCAGTGACTGGCACTACATAATGGTGCCTACTTGGGAGAGGGATCTGAGGCAGCACCGGGCTGGGATGGGGAAGACCTGGTCCTCAGTGTGTGCTTGGTGTCAGGGCAGGGCTTGTTCTCCAAAGCCTCATCCCTCACTGCTGCGTCTCCAGAACAGCAGTGAGAGCAAGCCAGGAGCTGGGCTGAGGCTCCATGCCCAGGGGGAGAGCAAGGCAGAGCCTTTCTAGGGCATCAGACAGGGACCTGCCTTGATCTTGGCTGGATTCAGCAGAGTTTATTTTCCCTCTGAAGGGAGGAAGCCACGGTAAATGTGAGAGGATATTTAACAGGGACAATATCCAGTGTAGTGATGGGTCCTTGTGTCCTGTCTGGGGGGTGTGTGTGTGTGTGTGCCTGTGCCTTATGGTGGTCAGAGCCAGGATGTGGCCACTAAAACACCCAATTGCCCAGACAGAATAGCCTGGAAAGAGCACTTCCCTCTCCTCTTCATGTTTTCTGGAGGTAATAGAGATTGTGAAGGGAAATGTAAATTTTTTTGAAGATGGTGGGGGCAGAGACATTTTTTTTATAAATTATATTTTTACTATAAATTATGTTCTGAGCCCCAGAGCTGAAACGTGGGCTCGGGTCAGCTCTTGCCATCTCAGGAGAATGAGTAACAGATCGGTGCTACAGCCTCAAGCGGCTCAGCCCTCGCAGACGTAGCAGTTCCCAAAACTAGGGCATGGATTGATTGTGTACCAAAAAGTCAAGGTGCAAACATTGATCATGTGGGAAAGTGCTGATCATCAGCCAACAATAAGCATTCTCCAGACTAAATTATTAATCCCTTCATGCACACCAAGCAGATTGCGCTGTCGCGGACATCCCCTTGCACAGTAGTTGTGCTTCATGCTGTAGTATATATTCCCTCCAACTACTTGTCTGGCTCTTCACTTAATAAAGATTGAGAGAGACAATAAAAACATTAATTGAAGAGGAAGAAAATGAAAGATGAAGCCCTGCTTGTGGCTTCTAGCAGCTGGTTTCATTAAGCTTCTCCCAAACCCTCCATGGTGGTTCCTGGTGCCAGCACCCAGCCCCTGGGCTTTGGGGGTGCAGCACCAGACTGGGGAGGCCATGGCATTGATGGGATAAGTGGGAAGAGCAAGAATGTGTCTGGATGACGACAGAGGGAATTAGCAAAAGGACCTCTTGGGGGAAAACAGATGCTTGGATGGGGTTATGAGGAGTTAAGGTGCTAGTTTGTGCTGTGTGGGTTTTGAGGCTGGTCTGTTGCGCCTCCCAGATTCTCCACTGCTGTCCACAGGGGGGAAAGTATCCTTTGAGCTGTGTGGACTGAGGATAGGAGCATCCCAGCAGGGCTGTGTCAGGGCTGGGGCTGGGAGGAGCAGCCAGGTCACTGGAGCAGGGAAGCAGGGTGTGTGTGAGGCTGGGTTTGGTGAGTGTCTCTGCTGTAGCTCTGTCAGCTCAAATACTGTGAATGGTGTTTCTCAGGAGGTCAATTCACTGACTGAAGCCAGGAGCCTCTTCGCACAGCAAGGGCTCTGATCCCACAGAACTGGCTGCCACTGGTGGGGTGGGGGAGCAGGGACAGAGCAGATTTGCTGCTCTCAGAGTGCTCTTCCACAGCACTTGAGTCTGTGAATCAGTCGTGGGAGGCCTGCTCTGCCCCCAGACTGTGACATCCGAAACGAAATGTGTGTTTTCCCTCCGGTTCCAAGGCGTGAGAAGAGCTTTGGACCTTGGTGTGATTAATCATTTATTCCTGAGCCAAATACTATATGGGTTCCATCTATAGCTCCCAGAACTGATAGAAATATTGTCCTGCCTTATTAAAATCACCCACAGCTACTGCAGCTGTATGTCAACAGCAAAACAAATAATGACTGGTTCCCATTGGGTTGGAGCCTCTCTGCTGAGGCTGTCTTCAATCCTTCTCCTGCCAAAGTGGTTACAGATGTAGGCTTTCCCTATTGCAGCTCAGAGTAGCTCCGGTATGGCTGATTCCAAATCCCATTACCATGCTGGAGCTGGAGCCATTTTTGGTGAGCATCAGCTTGGCTAAACCTCCCCCTTGCATGAAATGTTGCTCACAACGCTTTTCCTAGAAGGACTGCTAAGGAAGAGAGTGCAGGGCTGTGCTCCCCCAAAAAACCTCCTGAATTGTGTGGTAGAGCAGAGCAAGGGGGCTGTGCTGGAATGAAAGTGGGGCTGCTTCCTATTCCTCCTCAGGTGTCCCTGTCAGGGGTCTGCTGAGTAATTTGGGGCTCATCTCAACTGCTGTTGAGGGCATACCTGATGTTGCAGTGCATGAGTCCCCCTTCCTCTTGCCCCACTAAAACCACCACAGCCCTAAAATTCCTGCCACTATTTAAGCTATCCCTGGCTCACGCTCATCCCTTCTCTCCTGTGCTATCTTTGGTCTAATTAGAAGGCCAGGACTGTGCATGTGAGGTGACTGTGACCTCGTTAGTTCCTTATGCTGTATTGAAATTTCTACTCATTTACATCCCAAATCCCTAAATGTGCAGCTCTGGTCTCCGGGGTCACTTCTTGCTGCTTTCCATCCTTCTCACCAAGGCTCTGGGCTGGAGCTCTGTTCCCCATCCTTGACAGATCACTCCACTTCTGGTGGAAGCTGAGCCCCCCTCAAACAAAACCCCTTGTCTGAGGAAGACAAATTCCTGGTCTAGTCTGGGCACAAGGGAAGGGCTCCCTTGGGAGATGCCATGGGCTGGGGCAGTGCTGGGAAGGGCTCCCACCCTGAGACAGTCAAACATCCTGGCTGGGCTGTGCCAGGCTCTGGGTTCTCATCCCTCTGACATCCATAACCAAGATCACTCTTACCCTAGCAAGAATATCGTTTTAGTTTAGTATTTGCTGGTGCCAAACTCCAAACTTAGGCTGGTGGTGCTGGCTTGATCCTCCTTGGGTGCTTCACTTTAAATTTAGGCTTGACAGACCATATATCCTCTTCCTTTTTTCCTGTCCTAGTTGAAGGGAGAATGCTGTTTGAGGTGGGAAGGTTTGCATCGTCTCTCCTTTGTGATGTTGGATCCCTTTATAGGGCAGGTATCTTCTAAAGCAAAATGCTTTCAATTCTCACGGTGAGCATAATTCTTGAAAATGTATGCAATAAACAAAACGAGCCAAATGTAATTAAAATGGAGACAGCATATAATCTAGTAACCCACTTAGAGGCTCAAAGCTTCAGCTTTAAAAAAATGTTTGCTCCAAATCCATTTAAATAAACAGACCGACACACAAAGGCTCTTTGTACATTATCGGGATACAAAGAGAATCGGATCAAAAGCAGCTGTGACCAGGCTGTACATATGTAGCGAGGAAATTGCTTGATCTAAAACTGCACCTTGTACATGCAAATGTGTTTGTGGACTTTCCCGGGAATTGCGTTTGTACCACAGCCGAGCTGTTGGGCTGTGCTCTGCCAGGGAGCAAGGGCTGGTGCATGCCCTGCTGCGGGAGGGTTGGCTGGGGGCTCAGGGAGCTCTTGGCATGCTTGTGTGCTTTGGCTGTGGCAGGGAGAAGCCAAAGACAGCCGAGCTCTGCCCCTTCCGTGCACACACTGCATCCAGAGGAGGGAATTGCTCAGAAACCTGTGGGGAAAAATGGGAGTCCCTGTCCTTAGCACCCGTGTCTCTCCACTCGCCTGGTGTCACACATGCCGTGTGCAGGCACAGCAGTGTCCCTCTGGGCTTGCAGGAAGGTGTCCTGGCCCTGCACAGGGGGCTGTGGGATTTGAATCTTCTGTTCCTGGACACTGTCGCTCACAGCTCTGCAGCACAGCCTGGCTGGCCTTGAAGTTTTGCCAATAGCCATGTGATTTGTCTAGGGCTGGACAGCACAGGCTGTGAATCCAAGATCAAGTGTGCTCCCAGGCCAGCAGGACTTGGCCAAGAAGGCATTTTGGGTCAGACAGGAGCATCTGCCTGTTGTTCTTGCAGGTGTTTTTGGACTAGCTGGAGCTCTTGGGAAGGACATGCTCACATTTATATAAATATAATGGAGTGGCTACTGGGGAAGGGTGAGAAAGCTGTTCTGAAGTGGAAAAAAAAATCTAAGCATTTAGAAGCAGGGTCCTGGCTCAGCCTGGGGATGTCAAAATGCAGGGTGCTGTCAGAAAATACTTTACTCGGGTCCCGCTGGAGGAAGGTCTGACTCGGCAGTGCCCGGGAGCGCCCCGCGGGCCGCGTGTCCCCCGCCTGTCCCCCGAGGCGCTGGCGGCGCGGTCCCCGTCGTCGGGGCGGGCTCCCACCGCGGCCGGGACTCGCACCGGCAGAGGGAGCTCCGGCCGCGTCCTCCGAGCAGGGGGGACCGGGGGGACCGACCGGCTGCTCCCCACGGCTGCGGGGCGACGGGTCCCCCTTCCCTCCTCGGGGCCGAGCCCCTCTGCGAGCTGCTGGCCGGGCTCGTGTACGCAGTCTGCCCGGGGGCGACCGGCTGGGGACGGGGTGACCACTCTCGAGCAGCCGGGGACTGGCGAGGGGGGAAGACCGGGCCGCGACCCACATCACCGAGCCCAGTAGCACGGTCTCCGCTCTCGGGCGGGGGGGACGGGGCAGGAGGCAACTCCTGGGGATCCGCGGCAGGGCGAGGGTCTCGTGCGAGGCTCGGGCAGCACTCGGGAGGGCTCCATACCGGCTCCTGCAGCCCCTCTCGGC
>WAAG01016790.1:129793-148734 GCA_013390105.1 Tichodroma muraria
GTCCCACCGGCTCGCCCCGCGTCGCCCCGGCTCCCCCGGGGCCGCCGGCCGGAGGATGGACGAAGATGAACCGCGAGCGGCCGAGGAGGATCCGGAGCCGGGCAGAGCCAAGACTTTCATCCGCCTTAATGACCTGTCCGGGGCCGGGGGCCACCCGGGGCCGGGGGACAGGGAGGCGGGCAGCGGCGACTCGGAGGCAGAGGCGCTGCCCTACCCGGCTCTGGCCCCCGTCGTCTTTTTCTACCTGAGCCAGGAGAGCCGGCCGCGGAGCTGGTGCCTCCGGCTGGTCTGTAACCCGTATCCTTTGCAGGTGTTCAGCGGCGAGGTAAGCCCCACGGGGCCCCCACGCCCCCAGAGCGGCCGGCAGGGCGGGGGACACCCCCTGTCTGGAGCCCGCCGGGTGATGGGGAAGGAGCCGGGGTTTGGGAGGACCCGTCACCCGCCGTCCCCGGGGTTGCGGGAGACACCCGGCGATGTTCCCCCCCTCCCCGGTGTTCGCCCGGGAAGTTTTCCAGGCTGTTGCAGGGGCTCGGCGGTCCGTGTTGTGGTGCTCGGCTCCCCTCCCCCGGCTGCCCCGCCGCGATGCCGCGGCTCCCGCGGGCTTCAGCGCCGCGTTCCACAGGGACTCGGAGTGGGAACTGCTGGGGACCATCCCCCCCGGGGAATCGGCCGTCTCCGATCCCGCTCCTCTGACACGCTGAGGGACGCGAATCCCGGTCTCTTGCTTTGCGGATCGGTTCTTCCTTCCTGACCCCGTTTATTGCCCATTTTAGGCTCCCTGGTCCCTTCCCTGAGGGTTTGCGAGACGGGTGCAGTCTGGAGGGCGGCAGAGGTTTTGGGGGGTTGGGTTGCTGCCCAGCTCCAGGGTCCCTAAATAATTCAGGGTGCTCGAGGCCCGTCGAAGGGCCTGTTCTCTGCAGTCCCCCGGGGGATGCTCATTGCTTGGAGGGGTCGGGCAGGGTGGGGGTCATGGTCCCGGGTGTGCACTGGCCAAGGGAAGCTGTTTGTCAGATCCTGGGGTGAGCCACGACCCCCCTAAGACTTCTGATCCGTTTCCAAGCTCCCTATCTGCTCTGGCACAGGCCGAGCCACTTTAGCCAAGTTTAAGCTTTCAAAAGAAGGGAAAAAAACAAAACACAAAAGAAATAGAGGTGACAATAGAAAAATTTCTTCTTTCCACAGTCTTCGTGTCTTTAAAGCTTCTCTTTGGAGTTGAGTTGCAACCAGCACATGGCTTGTAGCATTCTGAGTATTTTACCATCCCCAAATTCCAATTTCATTTATTATTTGCAGAAACAAAATGCCCAAAATGAAATGAAGTGAAGCGATGTGGCTTCCAGCAGGGGCTGGTGCAGGAGAGGCAGCTGCTTCCCGGGAAGTTCCCGCATCTGTGCTGCGCTGCCGGCGCAAGAGGCAGGCGAGTAGGGCTGGGCAGCTGCCCCACATCTGGAGGGGGAGAGGCTGTGCAGCAGCAGGGAGGACGTGTTACATGGTACAGAGGACCAGAATACCCTGTGCTAGTCCTTCTCCGCTCCTGGTGTGCAGGAGCTGTTGGGGAGTACATCTCAGCTGAGGTTGGTGTGCTTTGGGAAGAGTGCTGAGGGTCTGCTGGAGTTGTGAATATTGTTTTACTTGAGCTTCAGCAATGATTTCTCTGATAAGCAGGCTGCCTTCTCTCCTAAAATGTCCCCCAGGAGGGAAAAATCCAAGATTTCTTTTCCCACTCCTGAATACTCGAAGCAGCTTCTCCCCAGATCTCTTTCAGACCGGCTAAATGATTCAAAGCTGCCTTTATTTAAACATCTTAGGAAATCTCGCAACTTTGTGAAGCCTTCTGTTTTGGAAAGAAATATTAACGACATGCTGCAAGTCAGTGTGTTCCTGTTGCTTACTGTGACTAATAATATTTATGATCGCTGGTTTAAGTATGTTTCCAAGTCTCTGGGTTGTTGTTTTTTTTTTTAAATTTTTAATCTTTGAAATTATGTTTCAAATCTGGTGTTAACACCTGCATGTTTTAGTGTCTTCAGCAAAATCCCCCACCCCAGTAGTGGCTTGAAATGTGTTTTCTCCTCTGTGGCTGCAAAACCAAGCTGATTAACTTTTATCCTTGGAAAATTAGTGGTATTGTGGGCACCTGCAAACACCACTGCGAACCAGGAATGAGCATTAAGTGCAGTCCCACTACCTGGGAATTTTGTTGCCAATTTTTCACTTGCTACTGACAGAGAAAGGATCTTGCTGGGAGTCCTGGGGCCATGAGGGTGATGCTGTGGATCTTTGAGTCACGTGGCTGCATGCAGCTGTTTGTTTTCAGGGGTGCTGACCCAGAATTGGGGGAGTTTATTTAAAAACAACACAAAAAAACCAACCCAAAACCAGTTCAGCCTTCAGATGAGAGGAACGCAGTAGCTACTTTGGTACCTGCACTGTGTCCCATCACTTGCTGGGCTGTTTAGCAGAGCATTGTCTTGCTCATCCCTTTGCCTCTCTGCCACTCCAGTGCTGGAGCTGAGCCTGCTCTTGTTTATTACATTTTTTTTTTTCTTTAGTATGGTGGCCCTTCTCAGGCTGTAATCTTCTAGGAAACCTGCCCCAGTATTAAAAACATGTAATCATGTTGCTGGAAACTCTTTGTTGCCACCAGCTGCCCTGCAGAGGAGTAACAGCGCTTTGGCTGACGTAGCTGGTGAATCCTGCCCCAGCTCCAGGGATTTTGGAGCTTTCACTGCCTTCTGCCACTCTCTCAGGTGGATTTTACCTTTCTGCATTGGCTCCTGCAGAAACTGGATGGGAGGACTCTGGTTTGAGCTGTGCTTGTGGAGATGCAGAGCTTGGGGCTTTTCCAGGCAGATTTGTGGTGCTCTAATCTGACTGATAAAATTTATTGTTGATGGGGCATCAGGAGGAGGTGCCACTCTCAGCCAGGAAGGACAGTTTGTACCCCCAAAGTGCAGCTGGAACTCCTAGGATTCTGCTCTATATCCCTGTCCAGGCAGTTTGTGTGGCTGTGGTACCTGAGGCTGGGTTAGGAGAGGATGCTGGTTGAGATGCTGAGTATCCAGAAGGGATGCAAAGTCCTGTTGAGGTGAATTTTTGGGGTTTTCTGCCATGTTTCTGTCTAGAGCATCCTCTGCCTGGACCAGGGAGCTTTTTCTCTTGCTGTCTGGAGCAGAGATGTGGAGTACTGTGTTGCTCTCCTGCTCTTCCTCTCCCTTAGGGCTAGAAAGAGGTCATGAAGTTTGTCCTGATCTGGGAATTTTCCAGAGCCTGAAACCTTGGGGTTTTTAACTCTAAACATGTACCAGATGGCCAACTTGTCTTCCCCCTCCACTCAATTGTGGTCTTTGAGTGAAAACTTCTCTCTGGGAGCCATGAGGACCTGAGGGGACGAGCCTGGATGACAGCCTGCATATTCCTGGTGGCTCTGGGGTCGAAGGTTCTTCTCTGGGTGAGAACTGCCTGGGTCAAGAGGGAAGAAGGAGCAGGGACGAGTTTAGTGGTCACAGTGCTGAACCCATAGGCTCTGGTATGGGAAGGGCTGTGGTGCATTCAGGGTGTCCTGGTGTGCGTGCTGGCGAGGCCGTGAGAGGAGGAGCAGGAGTCTCTGAAGGGGAGAAAAGAGGAGGCAAAGCTGGTTACTTGATTTTCACTTGTAAAATGAAAGCACCATGAAGGATGGGAAGATGAAAGGCTGTATCTTGAAGGTCCCAGATGAAGGGTCTGTGCCAGGCTGCTCCTCTGATCAGAGACAAGAAACGAGGCGATTTCTTGAGAGTTGTGGAATGATTGAAGAGTGGGGATGGAGAAAGCGGGGAGGATACTACCACTTGACATTAAGAGCTCTGAACAGAGAAATAACAGTGTAACTGAAAGGGCTTGTGATATCTATTGTAGTGCTGAAAAGTGCCTCGTCCCCCACGTCCTCCCGTGCCTGCCTGACTGCAGAGCGCTGCTGCAACGGGGTGCTACAAAAACCTGCTGAAGGTGCCATTCCTGGGGAGACATACCCAAATTGACTGAAATCCTGATTTTTCCTCCTGGTTTGGAGGGTGAAGGGCAGCTCTGCAAATTCCCTCTCTGGGAGGGGGAGGTTTGGGCGGTGCTGGGAGAAGTGCTCCCATCCCGCCTGGCTGCTCTGTGGCACAGTCCATGGGACTTGGGGTTTGGGAATGGCTTTGGCAAAGAAACATATCTTGATCCGGTCACAGAAGGCAGCCCTGCCTCTGGCTGCAATAAAACAGAGAGGACTCTTCCAGCAGCTGCCTCACATGGCTCTGCTTACTCCCCAGTAGGGAGAGGTGGGTGACCAAAGCTGGATCCTGGGGAGGTGCTGATTGCCCCCAGCTTCTGTTGGAAGTTGCAGATGCCCAAACACCTCCAGGAATGGGTCTGGAACCCCCATGGCTTCATGCCAAGGTGTAGCTGAGATCTGCACCAGGGTGGCTCACAGTATGGCTGGAGCTGCTGTGCTAGAGCTTGGTTCTTCATGGAAGGCAGTGCCGGCCCCACTGAGGCACAGTCAACCCCTGCTGAGCTCATCCTGTGCCCTGATCTGTGTTGGAACCACTCTGTGCTGGTCTGGCTGGATCCAGCTCTTCAGGGACGGGCATGTCTGTGTGTCTGACTGCACCAGAGCCAGGACCCTCCTGCCTGGTGGGGGTGAGACCTGAGGCTGCTAAGCTGTGTTGTGGTTTGGGCTCCCCTGCCCCAGCAGTGCCCCCCAGTACCCCTTCTCATGGGAATGCCTGTGGTAAGGGCAGTGGGCAAGTGGAGCCCCTGTCACCTTGTGGGAGACTGGGGTGTCCTCAGCCATGTCAGCTCATGGGGAGAGCCAGACATTGCTTGTTCTCCTCTTTGAATTCAGAGTTCAGTGTGATGCAGGATTAAACATCTTTTTGTTGTTATCAAAGGGGTGTGTTTTTTGGGGCAAGTGCACGTGGTGTCCTTACACTTCTGTACATTTGTTCCAGCCTCACTTCTGATTTTAACAAAGCAAAACACTTTGATTTGACAGGTCAGACCTGAAACAGAACTTGTTTTCATTTAAAAACCCCACAAAGGAGCCATTTGCTTTACCTGTGTCTGATCCATCCCAGGACACCTGAGCTTGTTTCTCTCCTGTGACCCAGTTCACTGGCTGGTGCCTCCCACCCCTCCCTAGACAGATGGAATTTCTCCCACTGTGGCTGAACCTCTATTGTCTCTGTTCCCCTTCCCTGGCTCCCGGGGAGAAAAGAAACCTGACTTGTCTGGCAGATGCCTGGCTGAGGGGTCTCCCACAGCCCCTTGGCCCTCCTGGCTGGGACAGAGCATCCTGCTGCTCCCAGGGCAGGTGCTGGTGCCTCTCTGGGCTCACTCCAGCTCCTCCGTGGTGATCTCGACCCATCACCTTTTAGCGAGGGCAGCACAGGGGTTATTTCCCTCCTCCCAGGAGACAAATAACTGCAAATTCTCTTCCCTGCTGTTCACAAACCTTCCGGGAGCCCAGCGGTAGCAGCAGGCGGTGTTCACTTCCCAGAGCTGAGTGCAGTGGCCAGCATTCCTGTCATCCCTGCCTCCCTGGAAGAGCCAGGAGCAGCTTGATCTTAGTCTAGGTGACACCTCATCTCACCAGTGATCTCTGGACCCATCCATCACCCAGCCGTGCCGGCAGCCAGGCGCTTCGTTTGCTCTCTGCGTGTGTATGTGTTTTTACAGGAGATTCTTCTGCGAATTCCCCCTTCCAGGCTGTTGTGTCACATCTGGAAGTTTGTGTAGGAGTTTATCCAAGTGCTGGAGTACAGCACAGCTTTTTCTCATTTAAAAATCATAGGCTGGCATTTTGAAGCGGGCTGGGGTGAGGTGGTGGGGGAGGGAAGGGGAGAGGGAAGCTGTCTGCCAAAAAGGAGACTGGAGCAGAGGAATCGTAATGACTTCCAGAAGTTTTCTTTCTTTCTTCCTTTCTTGCTTTCCCTCCCTCTCTCCCGGCTCACAGACAAAAGGCTCGGCCTCATGCAGTTCGTGGTTATGTCATCCAGGCGCGGGGAGCCCCGGCTGGGAGGGGTGGCCCTGTCCTGCCTGGGGACCCCGCGCTGCTCGGGGACAGCGCTGCTTGGGCAGCTTGTAGGAAACCCGGAGCACTTGCTCCCATGCGGGGTGGGGGAGCGTCTCTGGACGCTTGCTTGGTATCAGTTCACAGGATATTCTGAGCTGGAAGGGACACACAGGGATCGAGTCCAGCTCTTAAGTGAATGGCCTGTATGGGGTTGCTTTGCATCTGGGGCCAGGAGCCGGGGCAGGGTGGCTAGGAGGGGATCCCAGCTCTCCCCCAGCCCCTCATGCCCAGGACAGGAGGGGCAGGCAGGCGGGTGGTGATTTGGGATGGGGTTGGACGTCCCCAGCCATCACTCACCCATGGGGCTGACATGTCTCCCATCAGGCTCCCTGCTCTTAGTTTGATCGGCTTTTGTGTCCTCTGCCCTGTTCAGTAGTGCGGGCTGTCGGAGCCAGTCTGGAAATGCGCAGGGTTTTATGATGCACAGAAAATTTTCTGCTTTCTTCTCTCCCTGCACCCCCTGCAGAAGCTTTGGCGTCGTGCTGAAAAATGCTGCTTTCTCATTTTTATTTTAAACTCTCCTTCATTTTGTTTTTTTCCCCATTCTGAAGAGACCAAGTTTCAGATTACCCCAAGTTCCCTACCCAGGTTTCTCTCAACTCTCCATTTTTTTCTACTGTTTTGCTGGAAGGGAGAAAAACCTTTGGCCAAAACGAACCTCCCTGATGGCTTTTTCACTTGGATCATGAAATCATTTTCCCTTGGCAGAGGACCCATGGGGAGCCTTTGCCCCCGGCAGCTTTGCTGGCTGGGATTAGAGTCTGAGGGAACAGGGCCGTCCTTGGCGAACTGTGGAAGGAGCATCCAGAGTCAGGTTGGGAGGGCTTTGAAGCTTCACTGTGGTTTGGAGAGGGTTGAATTTCCTAGTTAACTAGGAGGCCTAAGTGTTTCTGGGTTTGTTACGAGGCCAGATTGTGGCTTTTCCTTCCTCGGTGCCTTGGCTCTCTGCTGAGCAGCCTCGATGTGGAATGTTCCTCACCATTTGGATGGTGATGCATGCAGAGGTTTCCCCCAACCTGGGTTCATTTGGCTTTGGCTTTCTCCAGCTTTGGCCTCTCACCCAGGAATCTGGCCTGGTGCTAAGAAATAAAACAAAACAAAACAAGCAAAAAGAAGGGGAAAAAAAAAAAGAAAAAGAAGAGGAAATTCTCATGGTTTTATATAACGGAGTGAGTAACGACTGGTCGTGCTTTGGGATGCTCTCACATCTGCTTCCTACCAAAGCCCCAGCAAAGAAGCTTTGAGCAGATGGAAAAACCACATTTTTCAGCCTGAATATTTGCTGAGAAACTCTCTGTGCTGGCTGCCATGGTGCTGGTTAGTGCCTTACGGGAAAGGGGCTGTTGGGGTGCCAGGAACAGCATCCCAGCATCGTGAGGTGCGACACGGCCGGGCAGGTCCTGGCAGGAGCTGCGGCCGTGCACGCGTGCGTGGCACCGGGACATGCCCGTGACTCAGCCCGCACAAGTTCATAGGTTTAGTCACAAGTAGATGGATATTGTCTATTGGTTTGGCTCCCGTGCCTGAAATGTTGTTTTGGTTGGGATTTTTAGCATGTTTCCTAGGTGCAAGGGACTGGCGGCTGTGTGGTGTTGGGTTTTTTTGTCACCCGTGTCATCCCATTTCTCTCTCTCTCTCTCTCTCTCTCTCTCTCTGCTGGGATGCAAAATCCAAGGGTGAGGGCAGGAGAGGGCTGAAAATGGTAACAAAATGCTAAACAGGTGATGACAGAGAGGTGGGAGCTTGGCACAGACGAGCTTGTAAAGAAAAGGGGATTTATTTACTGTAATCCTGGTGGTAGCCCCACACTTACAAGGTTCCTGGTGCGAAGCATCCTTACATTTATCTCTAATTTGGTTCCCTTCCAAGAGGTTTCCCCCAGTGCATCTACCAGAACAGCTTCGAGATGCTCCCTACCCTGGGTGCTGAAGGCAAACCCACAGCCAGCAGCAGTGGAGCTGGGCAAGGGGACTCAGAGATTCACCCACCCTGGCAGCCCAACCACCCCCGGGGATTTTATGCCTCCAGGATTTCCTGTGATTCATACCTTAATCAGGTCAGATTTTGAAGTCCCTCCTCCTGCCTTACTGACCACCTCTGTGCTCCCTCCCGAGATGCTGGTGGCCAGAGCAGCCCGAGGCAGAGCCCTCCCCTGCCCAGATGGTGAAGAGGGCTTGTTAATGATTTGTTAATTCAATTAGAAAGTGCTCGTTAGCCCGTATCGAGGCTGAAGCTGCCTTCTAGAGGGCAGGGCTCACCCCCATGCCTGCAACTCCTGCTGCCAAAACATTTATTTGGTGTTAAGCTGCCAGCCACGCTATGCAAGTAAAGATGTTAATCATGGATAAGGTTCATTTTCAACTCCGGGCTGAGACTAGACTTGGGAAGAACCCTGCTCCGGGGAGGGGAAAAGGTGGTGGGAGCTCTGCTGTGGGTGGATGTGCAACTCCCAGGGCCAGGTTGGCTGGATCCTGTGGAAGGGAACAAATTTCTCTGCTCCTGCTTGGCCCCAGGGTCTGTAGGAATAAAACCTTCTGCTGTGGGTAAACGAGGCTTCTAAGCGTGTTTGATGGGCTGCTCTTTAACCAGCCTCCTCCGCATCAGTGCTAGCTGCTAATAACACCAATCCCAGGTCTGGGCTGGTGGTCCCTGTGCCTGTGTTGGATGCAAAATGTCTTTAATTTGGGAACCATCATGTCTAGATAGCCTGGCTGTAGCAATTCTACCTTAATGGGAGAAAACAAACTCCAGTAAGAATGATAAATAATGGAGCCCTCTGATGCTCCATTGAATTAATGTTTATCCGGGCAGATAGGGAGGAAAGGAATTAAATTAATATCTGACTTGTAACTGCTACTGTATGTGATTATTGACTTATCTTGCTTTGGAGGGCCATAAATATGTCTCGGTATATACCCCTGAGACCATAATCTGCTCAGGATCACTGTGCAGGTCTGTCTCTAATGTTCCCTTCAGAGATTCATCCTGACTTCTAGGGTCAAAAATCCAAATTCCTCTGACAAAGGGCCCAGCCACATGTGGAGGGGAATGTGTTTGCAGTATATGGCAAGCATACAGCATAAGTCTTGAAGATCTCTGCCTCAAATAAATTGCTTTATTGTTTGTGATCCATGGATGGGTCAGCATTGGAGGGTGTGTGGTTCAACTCAGAGGAGAGGTGCAGGTGAAGCTTCTTGGCTCTGGAATTGATATGGATCACAGCTGGAGCCTCATACTCTTAAGCACTGCCTTTCTCCCTGAGCCTGGGATTTTGTGCCCCTTAGGCAATTGTTTGGGGATTAAGGATGGCATGGGGAGATAAGATGGGCCTCTCAGCCTGCCCCTCAGTAGCCCAGGGCTTTGGGTATCCATGAGCCTGGGGAGAGGGGTGAGCTCTTCCCTTTCAGCCCTTGATGCTTCGTGGACACTCCTGCTGATGACTCAGTGGATGTGAGCTGACCCCAGGCACCCCAAACCATGCTGGCTGTGGGGGTGGCACAGGGCATTTCACTGCTCAGTGTCCTGGGGCTTCGTACCCACACATGTGTGGTGCACACAGGGTCAGCAGCTTGGGAAACTGATGGATGGTGGCAGCAAGGGCCAAGCTGACCTGTCATGAAGCTGAGCTGGAGCATCCCTGTGTGGCTGAGCTTTGGTAGGACGTCCTTCCTCTAGCTGAGGTGGTCGTTTCCACCTCTTGGGTCCTGTTTTATGTAGGGGATAATTTGCTGCCTGTGCGACTCCCCTTTCAGCAGTGTGTGTTCACCCTATTCTCTGGCACTGACAGTGTTAGTGCAGGAATCTCCAGGTCGTGAATGGTGCTCTGAGCCCCTAACTCTCCTCTTCCTCTCACCCACTGCCTCAGGCCCTGCTGCCTGGATGGGGCATTGCTGTGGTGAGGGTATTTTTCAGTATGCTTCTGTTTTATCCTTCCATTCTGTCCCTTAGGATGGTGCACATCCTGCCCCACAGCAGGCCCCTCCTGACACCAACATGCTGCTCCCACGGGAGCAATTTCCCCTGCTGTGGGCAAATCACAGCCCCTTCTTCAGAAACTGCTCATGACAGCAGTAGAGGGGAATCCTGTCTTTTTCCAGGAAGAGAAGAGCAGAGGAGCCCAAGGCCAGCACGGGGTACCCGCAGTGAGGGTGGAGACACTTCTGCCTTCATCTCAGTAAATGGGCTCTGGCTTCTCCGGCAGCGGATGTTCACATCTCAGCTGGGTTCTGGGCTTGGCTTTGTGCTGGGCTTTGTTTTCTCTTTTCTTGTAGCCCCATGAAGTCGGGCTGTCTCAGCTCTGGGAGCTCAGAGGGTTGAGCAAGTGGGGGTCGAGCTGCAGATCTTGTAGTGAACTGGGGGACAAAAGGAAAGTGCTTTGCAGTGCCTCCCCTCCCCCTTTCCCCCTCCCCCAATCTCCCCCTTTCATCTGCTGAACACCTTGATTTTTTTTCACCTCTGGTTTGTTTTTTTTTTTTACTATTGCCTGGATTTTGGATGGGGGGCAGGCTGGAGGTTGGGGGATGTGTGTGTGTGCGCTGAATCTATTCAAGGAGCTGTGATCTCTGCATTTCATTTTGCAGTTCAGCTGGAAAGATCTCGTTTCCAAATACACCCACTCACAGGCACAGCAAGAGAGGAGAGCGCAGGGGAGGGAGGGAGCTACTCAAGGGAGATGGGGCAGCATGGGCAGGGCTGGGGGCCATGGCATGGGCAAAGGGAGCCTTGGCAAATCCGACTGGGAATGGTCCATAAGCTTTTATCCGAGGGCAGGAGATGCCTCTGCTCTGTATTTCAAGGCCATGCAGGTACTTGGCTGCCCTGTGAGTGCCTGGCTGCTTTAGTCCAGAGTAAAGAGGGTCTGAGAGGAGCAAAGGTCCCTGAGGAGAGCCCTTGCCTTGAGCCTGGAAGTGGCCCTAAGAGCATCTGGGGGGACTCCAGGGCAGTTGTAGAATTGCCGTGTGTGGGTGTGTGTGCACATATACATGTACCCATGGGCTGAGCAGAGCCCAGGACATGACTGCACCATGGTAAGACCTGTTTTTACAATGCAAGAAGAGCAAAGGCACAGAGAAAAGTCACAAAACTCCTCTCCCAGTGACCTTCAAGCCCAAATCATCTTGTTTCCAAAGATGAGCCAGTGCTGGAGTGATTCCTTTAGTCTGTAACTCCCCATCCACACTGTCTCCCTCTGGGGCCTTCCTTGCCAGCTGGGTCCTGACTCAGGCTCTTGGGTTCTGGAGGAGCTGGTGGTAGGGTGGATGCATCCTGCATCTCCCAGTGCTGTCAGGGATGTGGTTAGTGGAAAGCAAATGAACCTTTGTCCTGGTGGGCATCTAAATGTGCAGCAGAGGGTAAAAGTGAGGAGCTGAGCAGATGGGGACTTGGTGGTGGTAGAAGGTTTTGGAGAGACACCTCAGCCTGCCTAAGCTGGGAGCTAACAGTAACCTTGCCTCTACGTCTGTGCGGGGACAATGTGGGGACAGTTACCTGAGTCCCCAAAATCTGGGTCCTTCCCTGGCTTCAGGGCTTTGGGGCAGCTTGGGTGGGTGCTGAGGTGTCGCCACAGGTACCTGCACTCCCCCCAGCTCCCCCTGGGGCCCCTTGGGTGGATGCTGGTGGCGTGTTTCAAACTCAGCCCCCGCACACCGAGTCCTTCCATCACCCCTTCGCGTCAGTGCGTGATTTTTTCCATCGCTCTGAAGCGGCTGAGCTCATACAACAATATTCCCTGGGCCAACACCGCTCCTTTTTGAAGTTCCTTGTTTTGGTATTCCTCAAGCTCTGTATCCTCAGGCATGAAACACAACACCCCTTGGCTCTGGAGGCTTTTCCTGACGCTATGGCTTTGGTTATCCCCCACATCCTGCTGCCAGGTGAAACCACTGCCCCATCCCTGAGCTGCTGCTGGTGGATGCCATCACCTCCCTAGCTCATCACAAGGCTTAAAAGGTGGTAAAATAGGATCCTTTGGCCACCTTGGCATGCCGCAGCATGCTGCCAGTGGAAAGCCAGCCACTGGAGCGTGCTCGGGGCCGTGTTTGTCTTAGCCAGTGGCCACAACTGGAGCCAGGGCTCTGCCAAGCAGTGAAAATGCCAGAGCAGTGAGTTTATCCCACAATGTTTGATTTGTGGTCATGGTGGAAGCTGGGTCGGGAGTGACAGTGGAGGGTGCAGCAGAAAAGAGCAATTTCAAGACAGTCACAAAAACATCTCATGGTGCTAAAAGTCGGGATTTTCTCCTTTGTTTTTCCTCCCCTACTGCTGGCTGCGCTGGCAGCGAGGTGAAGTTTATGGGAGAAATAGCGCGGTTCTGGGAAATATTTTGCCTCACTTGTATTGTTGAATTTTATTTTCTTTTTCTGGCAGTGGATGAAGGAAATGGGAACACAAACAGCTTGGCTGGTGGGGTATTGGTCCAGAATCAGACTGGGCAGTGAGAGGCTGCTTTGCTGGGGACAGAAAATACTCGAAAGCGGACGGGGTTTTCATTGTTTTCATTCCTCTCCCTTTCTGTCCCTGAGCTCAGCTGGCTCTTAGGATGCTGTTAAACGAGGGGTGAACACATCCTGCTGTTAAGGCAAGGATGTGCGTTGATGGTCCTGGCCTCCTGTGTGTTTTCACTGATTAAAATCTTAAATTCTTCCATTTTTTGCAAGATTTTGGGTTTCTGTGCCGAGCTGGAGAGTCTCTATGGCAACAGCTACAGGCAACTTTTTTCTGTAACCCTTTTTGGGATTTTTTGGAAGATGGGGGAAGAGGATGAGTGTCTGGTGCTGGAGCATCAATAACTACTTGAATGCCCCAAATCTTAGGGGTCGTGAGTGCTGGGAGAGAAATTGAACTGAAATACAGAACTGCTTCATGCCCATGAAGCCAAGTGCCTGGGCCCTCACTGGACCCCTTTCCCCTCTGCTAATTATAATATTTTTTGACTCTGGAGAGTGCAGAGTGACATCCACCCCCACCTCCATCCCACCCCAAGGCCAGTGGCTTCCCACTTGGGTCTGTCATTTCTGGAGGACTTCAGAGCCATTCTTGGAGTATGATGGCAGCAGCATTTCAAGACACAAAACCTGAGCCTTTTAGGAAAAGTTGCAGCATGTAATAGAAAGGAAACCAGCTGGGCTAGATTGAAGCATAATAGGTTTTGGGAGTAATTTTTAGAATCTTATACTGTAGGTTTTTCTAGAAAGATACTATGCAATTTAATAACATGTTATATTCCTATATGTTATATTTAAATCATCCTATAGTATTGTGTAGGAGGAATCTAATTTTCCACTACAGGGTAATACACCTTTCTATAGGTTTTTGGTTGTGGTTGGTTTTTTTTTTTTTTTTTTTCATTTTGGTCCATTGGAGTTAAATGAAAAAATTACATCCTTCCTAGAAAATCTAACAGAATGATGAGAAAATAATACCCTTAATTTATTTAATAGAGCATGTGAGTATTTTCCATAAGCATTTATATAGCTCTATAAAACCCCATTTAGGGCCTGTTGGGGAGGTGATTTGAGATAGGATGGAGATGGGTTCAGATGCTGTCCTGCCCAAGGAGTGTGGGCGCTCTGAAATGGGGTCTGGGACTGTCTAAAGGGGGAAAAATTAAAAATAAATAAACCCCAGGACTTTCTTGCATCTCTATTTCCACTCCTAGGATGCATTTAGAGAGATGATGGAGTGGTGGGTGCAGGGCTGTGGCATGAACTGCTGGAGCAGGGTGAGACTAGGGGCTGGATCTTGTGCCAGGGGCTGGAGAAAGGAGCAAAGAGCTCTCCATGCTTGAAAAAAAGGGCTTTGGAAGTAGCAGACAGGGGCTGTGCCACCCTGTGTGGCTGTTTGCTCCCTGAGGGAGGCAGGAGGCTGGTCCACAGCAGGATGCTCTTGTCTGTATTTTGCAGCACTGCCTTGTCTGTAAGGGCTGAGTTCTGTGGTGGTTTTGCCTGGTGACACATGGATTTGGCCATACCAAATCCACCATACGAAGTGGGGCAAAGATTCTCTGTGTCGTGCTGGTGGGCAGGTGTGACAGAGTTCAGTGGGCAGGTGGCAACTGGGCCCTTCCGAGTGCTCACCCTGCTTTGTGGGGTCTGTGTCAGCTGGAACCACACCAGTAAAAACCCATGGCTGGGATGCTCTTCTTGCTTATGGAGAAGGCACCCCATGGGCTGGGGCACGTGTAGTTCTCCATGGAAAAGTGCAGGACTGGGCTCCCTCGTCAGCTCAGCTTGGAGCTGCCCATCCCTGTGGTGTCAGGTCCCCACTGGGATCCTAGGGAGCTGGTGCCAATCCCAGAGAGAGAGAGGGAGAAGGGAAAGGTGGTGGCCTTGGTCCTTCCAGGTCCCCAGAGGACAAGCGCCTTTTAATAGCCATGGCAACTAATAAGCCCTGCGTGGTGACAGTCTGGTGAAGTCCTGCTGTCTCCATGGAAACGGGCCGAGTATCACATAGCAACATGTGCCTCACGTACCCATGGAAACGGCCCGGTAGCTTTTTAGCATCCTCTGTTAGATCTCTGCTCTGGGAGGTGGTGGTGGGGTTTATCCCGAGGTGAACCCGCTGCTGCGGGCAGGTGGGGCTGCGGTGAAACTGGGGAGGAGAGTCCCAAGGGCTGCAGGAAACCAGGGGCTTTATGGGAATAGGGCGTGTAAGGTGCCCCGGGGGCAGGCCAGTAGGGTGTTCCCAGGCTGATGAAGATTTGGAAGGTGCTTGCTATGCAGTTTTTGTCTTCCTCATGACAGCAGCAGGACTCGGCGGGGCACAAAATAATTTGAATTTGAATCTGATGGGCTCTGAAGGAGAAGAAATATAAAAGATGCTCAAGGCTGGAGGGCTGGAAACCACCTCACCACAGGCAGAATTGTGTCACAGTAGGATACTCACAGCTGGGCTTTCTTTGTGGTTTCTGGAGTCACCTCATCCTCAAGCTGAGGTTTTCCAAGCCACTAAAATGAGGTGTAGAGGCTGGGAGTGCCCCTCCTCAGTTGGCAGCACTCAGTGAGGGGGAGGCAGCAGGACACACGCTGTCTCTCCGTGCAGCCTTTGCCATTTCTTGCTCAGCAGCTCATTAACCAGCCTGAGCTGTTACAGGTTAATTAGGATTTGTAGCTGGCAAGTGTGAAGGGTTTGCTGGGGTCACACCATGCTGAGGGTCGTGTAAAACCCTGTGAATGTCAAGTTGCCTACGTGTGCTGGGTGCAGCCATTGCTCTGAACCGCTGTAGCAAATGTAGCCTTCCCTGAATTTATCCACTGAGAAGCTGAAAATTTTAGGAATTCATTTATTTGGAGCTGTTGGAACATTTCTTTCCCCATTGTTGCAATGTGTTTTTCATGGGAAGCCTGCATGGACACATAGGAGTATCCCTGGTTTCTGTAAAGATTCATGTGAAAAGATGTGATGCGTTTGGGAAGGTTTACAGATTTGGTGTTCTAAAGGCTGTGAGCTGAGCTGGTTAATTTTTTATTTTTTATTTTTTTTTTGTGAATTTTCAAACCTACCTATTGTTTCTTTTTTATTTCCTTTCTCACAGCTTTTGTTTGGTCTGTGGGGGACTGGGAGATGCCTTTAAGTGGCACCTTCAGCAGTGTCCAAATCCCACTGTTGTTTTGGGGAATGGGAGCTCGGACTTCACTCATGTGCTTTTTTGAGTGGGACTGGGGAACTTGGAAACTTTTGGAATTTTCCCTGTGGTTTGTGTGTTATGGGAAGATAAATGTGAGTCAAGAGCAGGTACTGTGGGGGAGGTGTTTTCTGTGTGAAAGTCTGGGGTTGTGGGTTCATCCTGATCAGACGTGAAACTGGTGCCATGATGGACGAACATTAAAACTGGAAAATCTGTGCTGAAGCTCTTCTGGCTTTTGGGGCTGGGCAGCAAAGAGACACCTCTGCAGTTGTGCTGTGCCCTGATTGATGATCTCAGGCCTCCATTCAACCAACAGAAGGCTGGTTAAATAAACAAATAAATAGGGAATTGCGATAAAATTTTGGGCTTCTTACTCCTGATAAGTGTTTGCTTCTGGGATGGGAGTTAGCCCTGGGTTCAGCGGGTACCCCCATACCAGCACTGGGCAGGAGCTGCCCCCTCGGGCTCCCTGGTGCTGGAAGGGCTCATCCTGCTGCGTGCAGGAGGCTGGGTGGTACCGGCATCAGCGCCGGCCTTGGAGGAAGGTTGCAGCCTGCTCAGCGAGGTTTAATTAAATCTGAAATCCCGGCTGTTTTCTCCTGGGCTTTGGCTTGGGATGCCACAGGTAGGGAATCAGTGAAAGGAAATAAAGATAATTAGAGCAACTTCAAGGGCTGCTGCACTCCTGGCGAGTGGGGGCTGGAGTCCAGGTGGGCTACAGGGAAATTGAGCTGTGGTGCTCCTTTGGGATGTGCATGGATGGGATCACTCCCAGGGAAAGACTGAGCTACCACTCCAGCTGAGCGCTCTCCAAATCAGGGATTTGCTCAAACCCAGAGCTCAGAGTTGGCAGTGCCATCTCCAAAACCCCCTAAATGGCTGGGCAGCTCTGAGCTGGCAGCAAACATCTCCTCCACTGGGTGTCTTTCCCCCCATTTTTTAGGGATCTGCTTATTAAGGCTGTGAAGAGCCTGGCTATAAATGAGATACAAATATACAGTTAACACCACATCTCCCTAAGGCCAGTGTAGATATTCTGGTATTTAAACTAGCGGAGCCAAGGGGAAGGAGCCAGCAAAGGAAAAAAGGAAAAGTGGCTCTAATTGAGGTCAGTATTTGAACAGTGAAGACCAATTAATGCACCTGAATCAATAGGTCTGGGCGACTGACTAACATATCCCCACCAAGGGCTGGTACAGGCTGAGAGCTGGCCTGGGGTGAGCTGCTGCTGAGGTGGAGGTTTCACTGTTGGCAGAGACTTCTCTGTTGACAGAGGTTTTGGTGTTGGCAGAGTTGTTGGCAGCCCTGAAGGATGCTGTGGGCTGAAGCTGGTGGTTGGCTGTCAAAGGTACTGGTGGGCAGCTGCTTCTGCCTCCAGCCTTGCAGGAACCTATGAAAATCTACTTATACCCCCAAACCACGGTCCCTTACCCACTACACTTCTATCACCAGTTCTTCAGGCTAGAGTAGATTAAACTGGGGGGATGGGGGGGTGGGTGAAGATTCCCAACCAGGAAAGGTGGGATACAGCCAAGATGCTAAGCAGTGCTTCCCCCCCAGATCCCTTATTAGGATGGACAGGAACTGTAGACTTCCCTCACTTTTTGGGCAGCTGAGCCTTTCCAGGGTGGTGGCTTAGCAAATATCCAGCATTCCCAGACTCACATTTTTATTCTCCTTTGTTGCTCTTCCAAGAAAACACATGCGTGTGAAGGGAGAGGAGATTATCACGTTAGTGTTAAATACCCTGAGGGAAGGTGGGTTGTTTTTCCTAGTCTATCTCCCAAGGACAGCCGGGTTGAGCAGCAGCATGTGATTGTGGAGTGTGGCACCCATGGGTGCAGCCGTGCTGGGCAACACAGTGTGGTGGCAGCCAATGCCTTCCTGGAGAGCCTGCGCTCCCGGCAGGCAGGAGAGCACAGCAGGGAGGAAGAAAAAAAAACCCCTTGTTGCTATTATTCCACGAATTTTATACACTGAACTGATGCATATAGCAGATGAGATGATTTGCCTCCAGGCACACAGGAAAAGCGATGTGAGGCAGGATCTTTTTGGCAATCCTGTGTCTTAAACGTGAGATGAAATCTTCTGGGATGGGAAGGGGGTGGAGGAGCTGTGGTTTGGGTCCTCTTGGGGTCACACTGTCCCTGTACCACGGAGCTTGGTGAGGCTGCAGCTCTCCCTAATGGTGCTGCTTTCTTCCCCCATCCTTTCAGAGGAGGGGAGAAAGTCACTGCTATTTCCACCATCTCACTCTGTTTCCAGGTTAGGAATCCAGGACGCTCTCAGGTTTGCCGGAGGAAGGTGAGGGAAAGGCTGTAAAATCTGGCTGTGCTTAGGAGATTATTTATGGCTGGGTTCGGTGCCACGTTTGATGCTTTTTGCTGCCTCGTTCCCACCTCCCACGGCCCCTCGCTGCAGCTGGGCTGGAGGAGGGGGAAGGGGAAAATGCCATTGGCAGCCCCCACAGGGTCTGATCCTGCCCTGCTTGGGCAGTGGGGGAGATGAGAACCTCAGGTCTCTGCAGGGTGCTGAAACAGCGGCTCTCACCAGGCATCTCACCTGGCCTGGCTGGAGGAGCATAAGGGACAAGAGGCTAGCGTCAGTGTCCCCGTGCCAGCTCCCTGCAAGGTGACACAGATCCTGGGGACCCCCCAGCCCCTCCCGCTGTCGCCGCCGAGGATGCGTGGGCAGATGGGATGAATGAGCGGTGCCTTCAGACGCTCGAAGCAGGTGCTAACGAGCGTGGCTTGAAATACCTCATCACCTTTAAATAGGTGGGGGTTACTGTGTGTATGAAGAGGTACAAAAAAAGCCTGTTCGCTGGCCGAGAGTGTCAGTGGGAGCTTCCTCCCCCTCTTCCTCCTCCCATCTCGCCATCTGCAGTGCCCTGTGACCAGCAGGAGGCTGAGGATGCTGCAGGTTGCCAGGCCATTGGACCCTGGGGCGGGTGCAGGATGCATCTCCTATCACCGCTCCGGGTGCAGCAGCACGGGCAGGCTGCGGTGCTGGAGGGGGTGTCAGGGCTCGAGTACTGGTGTAACTGTGCTCCAGCTGTGTCCCTGGGAGTCAAGCAGAGCTCCTGAATGTGCCCGTGGTCTCAGTGCTTCAGCCCGTCCTTGGCTGTTCTTTCCGTTCGTGCTGGTAGGGAGTCAGTGAAACCATCACCGACACAACGAGTTTAGAATGGGAACAAACAGCAGCACTTTTTTTTTTTTT
>WAAG01016790.1:148774-168643 GCA_013390105.1 Tichodroma muraria
TTTTTGTCTCCAGTCGCATCCTGAGCTGCAGATGAGAAGTATGATTTATGTTTTCATGCTTTTCTAGCGATTTCTGGTGTGTTCCCACGACTCCAGCTGCCGGGACAGCCGGGGAAGCAGCTGGCTGGGCGAGCTGGCATCGCCGGGCTCTCCTCGCTCCTCGTGGCTGGCCCACGCCTGCCCAAATAAAAGCTGGGGAGAACATGGAGCTTGCAGGCTGCTGCTGCTGCTGGAGGTGCGAAGAGTGCTTTAGCAAACTGGCATGTTCTAAAATTACCGAGGCAGGCTCCCTGCTGGGGAAACTGCTCGCAGGGTGCTGCGCGCCCCATTTCCTCAGCAGGACCTCGCTGCTGGAGAGGCTGATGGCACAGCATCTTCCACGGATAGAGGGGCACCAGCGTTGGGTCGGGGCAGCTGACGCTGGGTGGGCTGTGGAGACCCCGCCCGCACACGCATGTTTTTGGAGAGTGAAGAGTAAATATTTTGCATTATGTGCCCGCTCGCTGCCACACAGGCGCTGCCTTGCACCCACCCTGCCGGCACGGGCGGGCGCCGGCCAAACCCGAGCGGCTTCGCCGGCCTCGCTCTGTGGAGCGGCTCCATTGATTAAGAAATTGTTGCGTAACCTCTGACGAGGCTCCTCTCCTGTTTGCAGCCATTTGCCTCTCTCCCCTCTAATTAAGCTGGCGCACGATTCCCGCTGGGTTTGCTTTCCAAGGAGGGCTGCTGAGTGGATAACGGGGCTGGGGCTGCTGCTCTCCATCTCGTCTGCCCCGGTTTTGAGTGGTTTTTTAACGCTGGGTCAGTGGTGGGGCTGGGGACAAGGACACCTGGAAATGCGCCCCATCATGAGCGTCACTGCTGCCCTGGGTGCGGGATGAGGCGGCTGCTGCTCACCCACTGAAAATATGCAGAGGCGCTGCTGCCTGGAAGGAGGAAAAAGCTGAAATACTTTTCTTGGAGAGAGGAGGGAGCCAGGACGGGAGGCCAGGGAGGAACTGCAGGCTGCCAGCAGCAGTCGGAGGGGGTGGATCCTCTCTGCCGTGACCCCGTGGCCAGGTACGGTCCTGTTGGCTCGAGCTTGCTCTTGCTGACACGCACCACTGGCAGCAGCAGCCTGAACTGGTGATGCTGCAGGGAAACCCAAGAGGTTTTGGCTTTGCTGGAAATGAAATGGTGAGAGGGCAGGGGGCCCCGTTGGCAGGGGTGGTCTGGCTTTCCTGCTTGGGGCTGAGGGAACAAAAGAGAAACCCGCATTGACATTTCAAGTGTTGCACAACTTGGCACAATTGACAGTGGGTTGGTTTTCTCATGCTGTTCCCTCTGTGCATGGCCTTCTTCTTCCCCAGCCCTAGCTCTCCCCTTCCTCCCTAGGGGAGCAGCTGGTGCCGGAAGCTCCTCCTGGATGATGGCTCCAGGGAGGATGTGCCTCATGAGTCCCTTTGCCACCCAGGGAGGGGAAGACGTGTGATGGAAACCCCTGACAAGGAGGCTGATGTTCCTGCTTTGCCTTCTGGGGTTTACAGAGGGACAGTGCTGAGCCCCATGAGGGGCTTGCTCTTGCCTGGAGGTGGTAGTGGGGAGAGGGGGACATCCCTGGGGTGGTCCCTTTGGGATTGAGCCAGCCCTGTGATCCCACTCCCAGGGGGTGGATATTGGGTGGCTCTGTGTCCCCCATCCTGCTGTCATGGTCCTCCTAAAGGTCCCTGCAGCTCAGCTTGAGGAGCCCCATGAAAGCAACCCTGCTGTGGGTGGCTGGCTCTGCTGGCTTGTCCCTCTGTTGCAGTCCTGATGGAATGCCTCCCTGCATGCAAGCAGCATAAGGGGTTGGGATCTCATGGGATCCAGCTCTGCAGTGGCAGGTCCTGGGGACTTGGGATCACAGGGGGCTCAGGAAGTCTCAAAGTCTATCCTGTCCCTATCAGCAGTGTGGGAATTGCAGGGAAAGTGTCATTCCAAACCAGTGAAGTGGAATGAATATTTGGGAACTGGCAGCTCTCTTGCTTTTCTTCCCCCTCTCACAACCTTTCTCTTGCTCACACAGACAATTTTTGTATTTTACTTCTTAAAATACATATACACGTATATAAATAATGTATCTTGGCAGCTGCTGTTCCTCAGCACCTGCTATTTCCCCAGGAAAATGGGGATTTGGTAATGGTACAGCCTCCCTGGTCCCTGGGGCCTTGTAAACCTGGCTGTTGTTTATGGCACCACGTGGCAGCCTTGTTGCTGCTGCTCTGCTCTCCTCCTCTGAGCATCTCCCTGTCTGGACCCTGGCATGGAGGGATGGGCTCCTCAGGGGTCACCTTCCCCTGCTCCCCACTCAGAATTTGCTGGGGACTCTCTGTGGCCATTGAGTTATTTGAAGATGCAGGGCAAGCTGAATCCTGGCTCAGTCCTGGAGCATCCTCTTCCTTGAGTTTACCCCAGTCCTGAGAATGTCCCTGAGAATGGAGCCACTGCTTTGGGTTTGGATTTTAATGACTTGCTGGTTTCTAATAAAAATAACCTGGGTGGACTCGTGGTCTGTCCATTGACTGGCCAGGGCCACCACTCTGGGTTTCAGTAATGGTAGGGCAAAGGCATTGTATGGACTTTGCACACTCACAGGGGCTTTGCAGTTTGTCCCTACACCATCCACGCTCTGCCTTTTGCCATGGCTTTGGGACCTTCATCCTCCTGCCAGCCCATGGAGCTGGGGCAGCCTCTGTCATAGCCACATGGCCCTTTGCTGCTGTGGTGGAGGCACAGGACATCACCGTCTTCCTCCTCTTTCTCTTCATCACTGCTGGGCCTTAATGGGGAAACTCCTGCACTTTGGTCCCTGCTGCTGGATTCCCAGCATGGCCCCATGGAGGGAAAACCCAGCCTGGGGGTGGCTGTGGAGTTTTATAACCCTGAGAATAAATCCCAGTGCCGTCTCTGCCTCTCTGGGGAGCAGGGTCACGTCACTGCTGAGGTAAACACTCCCTGGGAGTGACAGCTTGTTAAAGAGGGAAAGAAACCCAAGGGGGCCTAGGTTGGTGCGAGGCTGGGAGTTGGGGCGCAGGAAGGCTGGTGGTGGATGTGCTTCCTGCACGCTCCCCACGGCTTTCAACACATGCTCAAGGTTTTTCCCCAGCTGAGGTGTGGGACTGCAGAGTTTTGGGGGGATTTCATTGCATGTGAAGGACAGTGATCCTGCTCTGTACCTGCAGAATCTTGGGCTTCATTGTTCACTCGCATGTGGAGTG
Organism: Tichodroma muraria; assembly: GCA_013390105.1. Classification (NCBI taxonomy): domain Eukaryota; kingdom Metazoa; phylum Chordata; class Aves; order Passeriformes; family Sittidae; genus Tichodroma; species Tichodroma muraria. Next base: position 152,011 of record WAAG01016790.1, read on the forward strand.
GCTCTGGTTTGAGGGAGCCTGAAAAGTGATGAGCTGTGGGGTGATGGGGGGATGTGACATCCAGATTCCACTTGCGTGGACCTGCAAGGTTGGGGGTTAAGGTCTGCAGGGTACCTTGGGGGATGCACAGTGAGTCCAATTCTGGGTGTCACCAGTGGGCATGACCCCACTTTTGGGGCTGCAGAGGCAGGCAGTGGGACAGCAGGTATGGCCTCGGGGACTGAGTGCAGAGGCAGAGTGCTCTGCCCACCCTGGCCATGCCTTCGCTGACGCTACCCTGCCAGTGGTCCAAACTAGCCGTGCCCTCAGCTGTCACCCATCATGAGAACATGTGTGTGGTCCCCAGCACTTGCCACATCTCCTGGCGTGAAATCCCAGCCTCTTGTTCCCCACTCGCTCCATCGCCAGGGTGAAAACTGTCCCAAACGGGACCTGCCTGGAAGCGTTTGGCGGCAAATCCCCATCCTGTCCGGCAAATCCGGGTCCCTGTCTCCCGCTGGGGTCCCTGGCTCTTGCCCTGTCCCTGCTGCACGCTCAGCACCTCCTCAGGGGAAGGAAAACCAGGCGAATAATTCACCCTGAATTATTCAGCTTGCTAATTTATTAGCTGGACAGACGTCAGTGCATTCCTTTCCTGGGCTGCCCACCAGCAGATCCCAACCTTCTGAAAGCGGAGAGCATTCCTTCCCCTGCCGTTTCCGCTGTCTCGCTCTGTTTATTCGCAAATCGCCCGTTTGCGTGTGTTACTTGGATCCCTCTGATTGTGCCTGCCTTTGATTTGGGCACGTAGCTCGCTCCGGGGGTGGCTGACCCCCGGCAGGGTGGGATGCTGCTCTGAGAACCGGGGCTTTGCCATGAGCAGCTGCAGTCTTTTTTAATTCATGATTTGTTTTATGCAGCCGATCCCTGATTTTTCTCACCGCTGCTGCTCCCGCAGATGGGAGGATCCCGTGGGAAGCAAGGAGAGAGCCGGCAGAGGGGACAGAGTGGAGACCAGGCTTCTGTCTGGCTCTCCCTGCCTGGTTTTGGTAGAGGTTGCTGCTCTCCCGTTCTCAGCGCTGTGGGATGGGGCAGGCCTCTGCCGGGATGCTGCCCTTCTCCAGCCAGAGTGCTCTATCAACCTCCCTCTCAGTCCAACTGTGCCATGCTGGGGTGCAGAGCACCCCGGGCACCCCATTCTTGATCCCTTTTCCAGGGCTCTCTAGTGCCTGTGGGATTTGCTCAAGTGACTTCCCAGAGAAAAACCAAAGCCATCTGCGGTCCTGTTCCGCTTTGCCCTGCTTGGGTACAGTATCTGGGGAGTGCACAGGTTCTGGACCTGTCCTCTGGGTCATTTTGGGCTGCGTTGCAGGGCACAGTCCCTGATGGAAGTCTGGTGTGCAAGGCAGGGGCTGCAGGCTGAGCAGGGGGTCCAGCAGAAGCAATAATCTTGGAGGATGCTGCATCCCAGCCTTCAGGTTTGAGGCCATCTTTAAAAATCCCTGCTGAGAGCACAGGTGTCTGTAGAGAGGAACAGCCTCTTTCCACTCCGTGGGAAGCACAAGCTGCCTGCCACCTCCAAAGGCATCCCTGGGAACAGAGTATAGAAGGGAAGGTACCAGAAGTGGGGAAAGACCCCTGAAAGCTGTGAGTGAAGCAGCCAAGCTGCTTCCTTGAGTCCTGGCATGGAGCGCTCTCACCTTGTGGCAGGGGAGGAAGCGCTGGAGGAGGATGGGGTTGCTGAGGGGGTTATCTAACAGCACCTCATCTGACCCTCATCTTTCCAGTGCTAGAAAGCTTCTGGAAGGAATGGGAGGTTGTTCCCCCTGCCAGGATGGCTCTGGGATAAGCATCTGGGATTGCCAGTGGGAGTCTGTCCTCTACAAGCATTTCCCTGGAAGCTCTTAGCATTCACCATCACCTTGGTGTTAAGAGGAGGTACAGGACAGAGCCCTTTGTCCCTGTGGGGTTTTAGGGCAGGTGTCCCTGGGCAGAGGGTCCTGGTGTGGCTGTGCTGGGCTTTGGCAAGTGAATGGCAGTGGCTCCAATTGTGCCTGAATTCCTCTGAACCAAAAGTGAAATCTGCAAAAATACAGAACGTAAACAGCTTGGGGCCGAAATTCACAGCGCTTTGGGGAACCTTCCGCTAGGAAAAGTTTCTGAGCTGCTAACAAAAGGTCTGCCTCTCCTCCAGCCTGCCTGTGTGGGGACCCCCAAGGCTGGGAGGGATGCAGCCACAGTGCCATGGGGACTGTGCTGAGAGCTGGACTGACTTTATGCCTTGGAACAGCTTGAATATTTTCTTCCTGTTGTTGGATTTTTTATTTTGTTATTGTTGTTGGTGCTTTGTTTTTGGTTGCTGTTTTTTTTTTCTTTTTTATCATTCCTTTGCTGCTCGTGTCTGCCAAATGGGGAGGTTTTAATCTCCTTCTTGCAGACTGTGAGAACAATTGCCCAGGATGCTGGAGTAACCTTTGCTGCACAGATAGGGAATGGGAAGATGGCAGTGGGAACCAGCCCTCCATTGCAGCCTCACTGGCCTGCCCTGCCCTGGGGAGCTCTGCTCACCCCCAGCTGCAGGCGCTGGAGGGGGAAGAGGCTCTGGCAAAGAGCTGAGCAGCCCTTGCCCATCTCTTCCTGCAAGCTGGCAGGGTCTGGGAAAGATGCTGTCCCCTAAATATGTCCCCTGGAGTGGGTGGGACTGTCCCCAAGGGTGAGCATCTCTCACGCTCCCCCCATCCTCCCTTCTCACTGGTCTGATGCCCAGCCCCTGGGTAACGCTGACCCTGAGGAGCTCTGCTCAGGGCTGTGACGTGGAGACCTGTGAATGTCTGGGGCTCAGCTGCACCCAAACTGTTCCATGTCAGCTCCATCCCCAGGGAGCTGGGTGGCTGACTGGGTGCTGGACCTGAAAAGGTGGTAAATTTGGGGGAGAAAAACCAAGTTGTGCACATGAGTGCATCAAGAGGTTTTTGGGATGCTCTCCATGGGAGAAGCCTGACTTTCCTGGGAAACATCCCCTCACTGGACCCACTCTCCCACCCACATGCAGATAATTCCCAGTGACCCCTTCCCCTCCTGCTAAGGATGGTCTCAGCTCCTCCTGACCCTGCAGCTCCACAGGGCAGCTCTGGTTCCCTTGGCCTTTCCCTGCAGGTCAGGCCTTTCTCTGGCTCTCCTCCAAGTGTTTGGATCAGCTCTTGGAAAACTAAAGCCATAAAGTTTGTCCCAGCTGGAGTAGGAACCCACAGCGGCTGGCTTGGGAGGCAAGCACTGGACCCAGTGGTTATTTATAATGCAGCAGTGAGGTTAAAAATAACAGAAATTTGAGCTCAGGAAGTTTTTTTGGAGGATAAGAAACTTTTACTTTGGTATTCAGATGTCAGGGCTAGTGCTTGCCATCCTCTATCCCATGCTGTGTCCCTTGGGGGTCTGCAGTCCCTTCCTTCCTCCCAGTGCATTGGGTCCTGTTTTGTGTCCGCAGGAATCATCTCTATTCCCAAAGAGAGTGGGGGCACTGTGGGAAGCCCCAAAAACTGTGCTGTGCCAAGTAGTGGTGCAGGGGTGAGCTGACTGGGGTTCTGCTCAGGGGTCCTGGTGGCTGTGGGGAGGGCAGAGTGTGTGGTCACAGCCCCTGTACATCCCCCTGGTCATGGTTATTGTTACTACAGCTGTTTGTTCCCCTGGGGTCAGAGGGGTTCCCACCCCCTGCTCCCGACCTCTCTGTTGCCAGCCAGGCCCATCTTGAGCCACTGTCTGCCCTATTCCTGGCAGTTGGAAAACCCCCTTTCAAAGCCCTCTGGGGGGTCTTCTCTGGCATTCCCAGCATCTCTCACTACCAGTCACGGGTGGGATGCAGGGTGGGAGTCGGATACTCCCCTTCATGTTCCTGGCACAGCATCCTTGCACAGGGAGAGCCAAAGGGTTTTGCCACCTAAAGCCCGAAGCTGGTCGGTGACAGTGTCCCCCGTGACCCCCCTTCCAGCCCACTGCTGGCCGAGACACTGAACCTTCCCAAACCCCTGTGCAGGCACGTTTCTTGGCATCAATGTTTTATTTTGCTTCGGCTCAAACCTTTTCCCTGTTGACACAGTGCCAGTTTTGCTCCAGCTTGCTGGGCTGAGCAGGGGTGACCTTTCCCGTGTTTGCTGTCTGGGCTTAGGATCCATCTGTGCTCGGCAGCCCCAGTGCAGCCTGCGGGCCATGGGGAGCACCTGGCAGGAACAACTCCCTGGCGGGTGCGGTGCCACTTCCCCCTTTTCATTTCTCTCCTCCTGGCTTTGGGCCTATCTCCTTGGACCCGACTGTGTCTTGTTTTCCTGATGCAGATCCGTGTGGGGAGCCAGGCTCCTGCACCTGTGCCTTAGAGCTAGGGAGTGTGTCCCCAACCAGACTCCCCATAGGTGGTGAATTTTCCAGTGAAGGACTAGATCTAAAGGGTTGATCTATGCCATCTCTGCATCATTACTAGCATTACAACCCTCCAGTAATAATAATATTAGCAGGGGAAAAATTCCCTCTTCAGGAGGGAACTTTGAAGGTTAATCTCAGCATCACACCCTCTGCAGGAGGGTGCCTCTCCCCAGCCCTGGACCTAGGGTAGGTGGGGACACCCAGTCCTGCACACCTGAGTGAGGACAGTATCCTCTCTCTGGCCTGGGATCCACCACAGGTCATTCCATCGGGGTGCACATTTTGGGGAGTGGAGCCAGCAGCCACACAGCCGCTTTGGCAGCATTTCTAGCTAAGCAGGACAAGGCAGGGATGGAAACTGGAGATGAGCTGGAGGCTCCATTTGTGACAGCAGCTCCTGTGGGATTCATGTGGGCTCGCCTGTCTGGTTCTGGATAGCAAAAGCAATGTGTTAAACCCTGTAGGGGCTGTCCCAGAGCATCACCAGCCCCTTTCTTCCCACTAAGTCCAAACGGCACATGAGGCCAAACTTTGCCATTTGTGATCTGTGAGGAAGAGAACTCACTAATGTTACTTTTTGGCAAAGTCTTACTGAGAACTCCTCGAGGGTGAAATGAAACGGGGTCACAGAAGGGTTTAATTTGGTACATTGTCCTTCAAGGGAAGGAAAAGTCAGACAAGAAGTTTTAAACATTTTATAAAAATATCCACATGTGCTCAGCGCAAAACTCACCGTCTTTACCTAATTTAGAAAATGACTTTATATGGAGAAAGATTTAACACTGCCCCATGGAGGGGAAGAATAATGAATACGTCTGCACCAAATCGTGCTGTCATCTGAAGATCTCCAAGTGCTTTCGAAAGGCTTGGAGAGAAATAATTGTTCTTCTCTTTCCTGGTTTTAGAAACTGAGACATGGGATGAGAAAGCCTGAAAAGTGCAACTTTCCTGACTAATTTTAGCTATTTGAAGTCCAGATCTAAGTACCTAAATAAATGACCTGATTTTAATAGACTGCTGGTCAAGTCTCCAGGGTGAAACCTGGACAAGTCAGGCTCTGTAGGTCTGCAAAGGTGGCCTGGGTCTGGAAAGGGAGCCTCCTTTCCTTAATTTGGCACTATCACCACAAGCCTTGCTCAAATTTGGGATAAGATGGGACTAATGAGAAGGCATATATCTGATTTTCTTTGAACTTAAGAGAAAAATAGAGAATTTCTGTTTGGAGCGGCCTTGTTGTAGCCATGTGAGTTCAGATACCTTGGTGGCTCTTGGGGATGGGGGCTGGACCCCTCTGGGTCTGGGAAACGAATGCAATCCAGGCTTTTCAGCTCTGTTATCACACCCCAACCTCTGAAATTTGTTTAGTAATAAGTAGTGCAGCTGGTGAAGGAAAAGAAGGAAATGAGTGAAGGACCTGCACTATCCTGAGCAGCTGAGCTACTCCTGGTGTGGGGAATTGCACGGGGATGCAATGCATGGGCCATTTCCCACCTCTGCAGTGGTGATGGGGGCGAGGCTGCTGGTCTCAGCTCCCATCCTGCTCCTGCTGCTCAAATATAACCCAAAATCCCTTGAAGGGAAAATGTGATCTCTCATTCTCAGCTGAGCAATCTGCTGGGTCTCCATGGTCAATCTTACCAGGAATGGGCAGCAAAATGCCTGCAGAAGTGGAGCTTTGAATTAGGTGGGCTTAGCTGGGATCCTAAAGCTGAACAAGTTGAACCTGATGACAAATGGGGGTGCTGGATTGTGCCGGGAAGCGTGACCTGTTCCCAAAATGCCTGCCCAAGCTGGGAAGATGCTTCCTACAGCTTGTGTTGCAGGGGCAGTGCAGATCCTTGGGAAGATGCTGGCTGGGTGGTGATGTGAGAAGAGGGCAAAATACCCGTCTTTGTGTTTTGCGTCTTTGTGTTTTGCATCTTTGGACAGCCCTGTGCTCACTTGTGCACCTATCTGTGTGCAAGAACAAATTATGATTTAGTAATGTGTGTACAACACCAGCTCCTTCTTTATGATCAAGGTCTGTCTGATGAGTGAGAATTGTAATAAATATTTCCTTTGACCAAGGGCTGGTCCCAGCCCTGGCACCTGCATCTTCTCCTCTGCATGCACCAGCTTGCTTTATTTTCGTTTTGTCCTCTTGCAAAATCACCTCCCTCTGAAGAGGGATAGCTGGGCTGGGCATGTCCAGATCTGTCAGGTACCCCTGAGACTCCTCCATCCCAAATCTGCATTGCTTCAGGATGGAGCTCACAGTGTGACAGGCAGGACTCAAGCACGAGTCCGGCTCCTCTGGTCGCTTCTGGTGCTGGCAGATTCCTGCCTGATTGCCCCTGCCAGAGCCCTGAGGACCCACGATGCAGGAATATTTGCCCTCAGCAGGAGCAAGGTGTTGGACATCCAGCAGCACTGGCAGGGGAAAGGCACCCAGGCGCTGGCATTTTGCTTTCTACTTGCTGCCTGATGGCCCCATGCCTGATTTTTTGCTCCCTCCCTGTTTTGTTCAGTCTGGACGTGATCCTTTGTGCCGCAGGACCGTGGGCATTGCCAGCAGGGCCGCCTGGCTCTTGGTGTGCAGTGGGAAGCAACTCTTGCTGGTGGCTGCTCTTGTGGGAAACTCACCTGCCTTTGCTTTCTTGTCATTTAGAGAAGTCTCCTGCTCGGAGTGCCTGAGACACACCTCCTGGCCTGCTGGCACTGAGGGCAGGAGGAGCTGTGGCTGTGGCACAGATGAGATGGAAAAGACCAGATCAGGGGGAGATGAATTAGGACATACAGAAGTCCCCTTGATCGGGACAGTAACCTCTAATCCGGCTCAGTTCTTCTTATTTACAGTTGCTGAGAGAGAAGGCAGGAGAAAAGCAGCCTGGCAAGATGCGCAGAGCTGATCTCCTTCCCCCCAGCTGCTTTGCTCTCACTAATGTATTTGCTGGCAGCGCTCACTGTCCCCGGAGCATTTTGAGCTCGGTCAGAACAACTGTTCACAGCCAAAACAGGAGTGTTGGAGGAGGCACTGGTCTGGGAATGGCTGGGGGGGTGGGTGATTGGAGCCCCCAGCCCCTCAGTACGGGATGCTTGTGGGGAAATGAAGTGCTGAGCCCTTCCGTGTCCCCTCCTCAGCTGGCAGAGATGGAGATGCAGCAGGGAAACCTTGCAGCCCCTGACTGCAGCAGGGTCCTACAGGGTGTTTCTGCTGAGGGAAGGGGCTGGGCGCTGGGGCTGTTTCCCCAGGCCATTCTGCTTGAAAGTACTCCCTGAGAAGCCCCAGGGCTGCTTTTCTCTAGCTCAGCACTCAGTAAGAAGAGTAGAGACATCTGAGAGCCCTGCCCTGTACCGGGACAAGAGGAAGGACAGAGTCCTGAGGGAATCGATTTGATTGCACTTTGCAGTGTTGCAGAGGAGATCAAAATCTCCCCCAAAATCTCCTGTACTGTAAAATGAGGCATTTGATACCCCAGGCTGCAAGCCTGTGCTTCTCTCCTGAGCATCCCCGGACCTGAGCTGTGCTTGGACAGTGGCACTCTGGTGCCCGCTGCAGAATATTCCAGCATTTTTAGTATGGGCTGGTGCGGTCACTGCGCTTGTAACAGGCAAAAGCAATGAGAATTTTATGAGGTGTAAATGGATTGTGCCTGAAAGCGTCCATGTCCCGCTTGGCTCCATACATGCACATGCTTCTTCTGCACCTCCTCTCCTCAGCCAAAATATCTTGTCTCATTGCAGGCTCAGAGGAAAGATAAATATTAGCACTTTGAGATGCTCTGATCCGAGTTTCTGTCTGTGTTGCTGTTGTTGTGGTTAAAAAACACTTTTTCTGGCTGCAGGATTCATCAGGGTCCAGTCTCCGGGGTTCAGAGGGAAACCAGAGCAGCTGTTAATGAGGGAGCAGTAATATCTAGAGCTCATTTCAAAGCAATAATGGGATTAGAAAGGAGACCAATACATTGGTCCCGTGCTTGATGGCTTTATTTTTGGCTTTTTTTGTTGCTTTTCACTTTATTATTTAGAACATTCATTTTGCATTAGAGGGCAGATGATGAAATCACATGGGATCAGAGAGAGGTACCAGGGATGGGCTGAGATGGGGAAGTTTGAGCTATCTTGGCCATTTCAGAGAGTTTTCACCACAGAGAGCAGAAGTGCACAGGGAGAAGGAGCGGACAATGAGGCTGTGATGGAGAGGAAGACAGGACAATGAAGGGCAGGAGCTGGAGACTGCAGCCTCTTTAGCGAGGCTTGTAATATCTTATTAATGGAAGAGAAACTGCAATTTTTATTTTGTGGAAATTCTTTTGTTCCACATTAAATTTTAATAGTGCTTTGCTCCCATTACAGCCTCCTGCTGGCTGGGAGGAGCTGCCCTTTGAAAGGTTTTGGGAGAGCCCATGTTTGTGTCCAGGCTGAGGGAGCAGGGCAGGGGTGCAGGGTCCTTCCCTGGGGCTGTCACCCCAACCCCAACCCTCCTGTCACACCTGCTGAGCGTCACCCAAAGTCTGGGGCAGGGGTGTGGAAGGTGCCAGGGGTGGGCTGTGGTGGGCTGCGCCCTTGTAGGTGCAGGGGCTTGAGGAGGGCTTGCCTACACCCAGAGCTCTTTTTAATTAACTCTGTGTGAAGGGACAAGGGGATCCTGGAACAGGAACAAGGCGCCCTTATTCCCCAATAAGCTTGTCCGCACATGGAGTAAATCAATAGCAGCTCATCAGGAGCTGTGTGCTGGCTGGAGGTGCTGCCTAAGGATGAGTCACATGCAGAGAGGGGGGCAATATGAAAAGAAAATGGAAAAGAAATCTGAGGTTTGAGTCCAGACCTGGACTTAGGAATGCCCGCTGTGTTTCTGGTGTGCCAAACCAAAGGGCTAGATTTGTACTGTGTTCTCTCCCCTGCCTGCTAATCCTTGTGGGTAGTTGGAGCAGAATTTTTTACCTTGATTCCATGATTATATGCTGGGCTGGGAGTGCCTGAATATCAGGACTCTTTGTGGCTTTTAGCTGCTTGTGGGTTGGTCCCCACTGAGCTCCAAAGCAAGTGGTGCTGGCCTTGGGCTCCCAGTGAGGAGGCAATTGAATGGGCTGGGACAGAACAGCTCCAAGGATGTTTTGGAATACCAAAGGTCATCCTTGTTGCTTTTCCTAAGCCAAAGTGAGTGAGGCTCGGATGATGTGCAGGAGACTGGGAACCTGGGGAGTTGTGTACATTTTTCCTGAAGCTTCTTGGGAGATCAAATAATTAGAAATTATTTGGTTTAAGGTTCCTGGAGTGATCAAATGCCTTGAGTGAGGCTTATCTAGAGTAGCCTGGGACTGTTCCACAACAGAGCAGTGTGCAGGGCCAGATCCCACTGCAGAAGCAGGGTCTAGTAAAGGGTTTGGAGAGGAAAGGATGAGTTGCTTCTTACTGGGGGCTGAGTGCCAAGAATGCTTCTCACTTCTGTCCTAGCCCGGCTGTTGCTGATGATGAGGGTCAGGACATCTGCACCAAAGGTGCCCAGTCCCCCTTGGCAGGATAAAGACCCCCAAAGTGACAATTTCCACCCCAATGTGCTCAAACCAACCTTGTTCCCAGCTATCCCAGTAAAGACGAGCTGCGGAAGGGATGTGGAAATGGAGCCTTTGCAGCTGCCAGGGTCTCTCTGCCTGATCTCTTTCCAACACCAAGAAGCTCCCAGGGCAGTGGGCACCCAGCAGGCACCGGGGCTTATTCTGCAGGGATGAATGAATGAAATAAATCCATTTTAAATGCCAGGTTTTGACACAAGTGACAGGCTTTAGGAGGTGGCAGTGGCTCAGTCCCTGCTCTCCCTTTGTAAAGGTTTGACTCTGTAACACCACACTGTCAGGGCTGCCAGCACAGGAGGAGCCATAGGGGTCGGAGCTGGTCCCTGGCTGCTGCCAGAGCCCTTTCAAGGCATTACAAATGATGTGCCATCCTCTCCCTGAGCTTCCTGGCTATTGTTAGCTGCTGTTGAAGCCTGACGCTAATTAAATAGGGTATTTTGTGTTTAGTAAGTTCCCACTTGGGTCATGCCAGCAGGAGGGCACTAGCCAGATCCCTGCCAGTGCCACTGCGGGGTGGCAGCACTGGAATGGTTCTCCCTGAGAGCCTCCTGCACCCCTCACCCCTGTGGGTGCTACCCCACGTGGGTCCAGGTCCCTGCACCCTGGCAAGCTCGCCTACCTGATCCTTGGGAAAAAAAGCCCCCTCCCTGTGGTAGCAGCACCTTGGGATACCCAGAGGGATCTTCAAATGCTGGGAGCAGGATGAGCATCCCTGGTGCCATGTCCCATCTTGTCCCCTTTCCTGCCACCCCAGGCAGCCAGCCCTGTGCTCACCCCACTCACTCCCTGTCTGTTCCCACTTCCCATCTTTGCAAGGAGACATCATCGCGCTGTCAGGAAGCTGAAAGTATCAAACTGGTGTGATGCCCCAAACCCCCGGGAAGCTCTGGAGCACTGCCTGCGTCTTGACTGCTGGGAAGGTGGGAAGCTGCCCCTGCTGCCAGCCAGGCTTCATCCTCCTCCTTGGCTTTCCTAGCCTGGAGGGGAGGCTGGACTGTCTGTTTCCCCTGGGAATACCAGAATCATGCTTGGGCTACCACTAGCAGCAAGCAGGTTGCTGGGAGGGAATTGCAGGAGTAGAGGATATGGTTGACTCTGTGCCCCTCTCTGGCTGCTGTCCTTGCCTGGGGAGAGGAAACCAGGGGTAGTGCTATCCCTGCAAGCAGATTCCATAGGATGTACCTTAACTTTTACAAAATAGACGCTTTTGTCGTCTTTTCTAAGATTTGAGATATTTCATCTAACACCCATCATGCAAGCCCTGCAGTGGAGCCCCTGCTTCTTCTTGGGGCCGTACACCTTCCCTCCACGTCTACCTTTGTTTTTTTGGCAGTTGGGTGTGGCACGTGTAGGACATCACCTCTGAGTGCAGATGGTACTGAGCACCATCCCAACCCTATCCTCCTGCTTCTTCCTTCCTCTACCACCTCCCTCCTTCTCTGCCAGCGAGATGCTAATCCATGAGTTCCTGCCATGGATTTGCCTGCAGGGTCCAGCTAGACCAAACACCCAGCCTTGCTGAGCCCCCCAACCTGCTCTAGCTCCCGCTGCCCACGATGGCTCAGCCCTGGGGAGAGCAGCTTCCTGCTCCTGGTCGTTCCACATAAGCCTGGGTTGGATTTTAGTCACTGCAGGATTTTGACATGGTGTCAAGATTTTTCTGTTCCCGCAGATGAGTGTTCCTTGTAGACACCTCAAAAACAGAGTCAAGTGCACCAGCATCTCCCAGGGCAGTCATAGACTGGCTGCAGCCTCTTCCACAGAGGAAAAAAGACAGGGATTGTGGGCTGGGGTAGCCTTGACCTCACTTCCCCACCTGCAAAATTCCCTCTTTGCCAGTCATCCCTGTTGTGAAAGCTCTGTGTTGCTTTCACTGAAAACCACTATTTTTCTTACTTTTATTGATCATAGACTTCAAAACCCAAAGTGTGTAAGATGTTCCAGTCTAATTAGTACTTAACCTGCAACAAAATACTGTATTTTACATTGATTTTTTTTTTTTTTTTTATAGAAAGGAAGCATTGGCTCAGTTTCTAAACGAAACCCTTTAGCAGGCCATTTGGAAAATCATCATCATGTTCAGACTTCGTAAACATAATTTCTTTGATACTCTTTTTCCTGCAGCTTGCAGTGGGGTAAGAAAACATACACAAAAATCGGTGGGTGGTTTGAGTTGCCCCAAAGCTGTATTTCTCCAGCAACAGTCTGAACAGAAAGTTGTACCTAGCGTTGCCTAATACCAACCAGTAAGCAGGAAGGGCTTGGTTCTCCCCTGGTCAGGCACAGCTCCCAGGGAAAGAAGGCTCTCCCTCAGCTACCCTTCCAATCACAGCGAGTCAGGCATTGCCCTCAGAAACTCCTGGAGACCTCCCAGGCCAGTGTCCCCTAGTCAGGGCAGAAGTGAAGGGAAAAGGAGGAGGTGTGAGGCCATGGGGTCTGTGTGCCCCAACTCTGCTTTAAGCCATTTGGACCCTTCAGAAGTGATGATAAGGGGCCTTCCAGCCCTTCTGCCCTGGCTTGTTCCATAGGCTTAAAATGATTCTGGGTTTGAGAGAGGATTTGTCCTCTGAGCTTTTTGTAAGGCTTTGCCAGGTTTCCTCAGGGACTTTGAGCTTGTACCCTTTTGCAATCAAAACACCGTGCTGGGGACACGAAGGGCGCAGCTGCAGCAGACGTGGCCAAGAGCTGGATGCTTTTGGCTCCTCTTGGAGTCACTGCAGCCAGGACTCTGCCTCTTCTCCTGTCTCCCTTTTTCCTCCCCCAAGCCCCACATTTGGGGAGTGCAAATGGACAAACCCCAGAGCCTGAGCTTCTCTAGGGGCCTTGGAAATGTGTCCACTTGCCTCAGTGCAGTGGACACATTTCCCTGCTTGGTGAAGGAGGGTGGATGGAAGATGCTGTAGAATGTCCCCATTCCTATTTGTGTTTTGGGACTTCTTGGTGATGACTCGGTGGGTCTGCTGGTGAGGGCTGTGCTGTGCTTCAGGGTTTGGATGCTCTGCCTCTCTAGGAGGGTTCCCCCAGGCTCCTGGCCTGTGCCATGATTTCCCTGTCTCTGAGAGTCTGCGCATAAGCATCCCTTGTCCAGTGTCTCTAGATGAATGGGAATGAGCTGAGTGGAAGGCCGGGGCAGGGTAGTAACAGGTCATGTGTCTGGGATGGAAATGGGGTTGTTTGTTTAGCTTGCTCACCAAGAACTCTTCCTCCGAGGTTTCCCCTGGCCCTCAGTCAGCAGAGGGAATTCCCTCTCCCTCTGCCCAAGATCCAGCTAGGATTGCTGTAGGGAACATGCAGACCAGCTGTAATTGCTGTCTCTCCCCATATTTACCAGCTTTTGTGGTCCTCACTCAGTGCTATCCTGCCATCCACTTTTCTGGGTGATTAGGGATGTGCTGGATTAATCAGCAGAGGTGGTGGTGATCCTGCACACCTATCCCATCTCCTGCACTGCCCTGATGACATTCCCTGCCCTGGATGAATCTTTCTGCACTTACTTTGTGTACATTTAATAGGCTGGGATTTGGTTTGAGCTCATGTGGGAGTTTGGGGGCTCAGAGGGCTGCATCCTCCAGTGGGATGTGGCTGGGGGGTGGGGGGAGAGTGGTCCCCAGGAAGAGGTCTGTGGAGGGAGGCAGAGAGCCTGTTCCACCTTTGCCAGGCAGGGTGCTGATCTTCACAGGGAACACTTTGGCTCCACAAGGAATATTTTGGCTCTGCAGGTGTGGGTGCAGAGTTTCCTGGCCAAGGAGGGTTAACCCAGTGTTGGTGGGGGCAGAGTGTGAGCTTGTCAGGGATCGTAAGGGAAGCAGAGGAGCTGCCAGGACAATTAGCACAGGCTTGTTCTCCCCAGCACGTCCCTGGGATGTATTCAGCCTGTCGCTTCCCTGGCTTTATTAATACATTGATTTTTGGATGTCTTGGCTCTGTGCAGCGTGGTGCCTGCCAGCCAAGCCTCTGTGGGAAGTGGGGGTTCAAGGTGGCATGTCTCTGGGCATGGCAGTGCCTCATTTTGGAAGCTGTTCAGGCTTCATCCTTGGGGACTGATGGCAGAGGAGGAGGAGGAGGAGGAGAGACATCCCCTCCATCTGTGCACTGCCCTAGGAAGGGATTTAAATCACAGGTTTGCAAAAAAAGAGGAAATGTGCCTGGTTTGCTCAGGCTTTGAAGCCTGCAGGAGCCTGACAATGATCCCCTTCCTGCTTCAGGCAGGTCTGGCTCAGAGGGAATCTCCTTCCCTGGCCATGGAGCCAGGCACTGCCAGCTAGTGCCTTCATCCTGGGGCTGGGGCAGCAGCAAGGGTCAGGCTGTGCTCCTGCAGCTCCCAGTGAGTGCAGACAGGAGAGTTTCTGTTCCCAGGGTCAGTATCCTGGATCTCATCTACCCTTTGCTCCAGCAGCAGAGGGTGAGAGATGCTCTTCAAGGAAATACATCAGTGTTAAAATACAAATAATAAACAAAATAGATAAAAAAATTATATAGATATATGTGCTTAGGACTAGTTTTATCCTCATCCCATCTTTCCATGAGTCTGGAAACTCCTCTTCCCTGTCCTGTCATTCTTTCCCCCTCCAGTGTGAACTTGTCTGACCAGCACAATCTCCTTGGCATGGCAACCCTGATGCCACATGTGTGGCCATGAAGATCCATCCCTTCAATTCCTTCATTTCACCAACTGTTACATAAATCTGCTTTTATACTGAACTTGTGGACGTCACTGGAGCTCTGTCCATACCCATAACATCACTGTTTCCATGGGAACCAGCGTACTTCCAAGGGGGAAAAAGTAGAAGGAGACTAAAAAAAGGACAAAGAAGGAATAAAATAAGACAAATATGTGACATATCCCAGCTAGGTGTAGGATGTTACAAAGATTTCACTGCAACTTGTTTAGGCAGCCTTGCATAACAGTTTTTGTCTTGAGTGTAGCAGCAAGCAGAATCGTGGATGGCAGAAACTTAATAGTATCCCAAATATCCGTAATCCCTTAGTGAGGAAGAGATGCCTCTGGCAGCTCTGCACGAGGTGCTGCTCTGTGTGAGCAGCAGGGGAAGCTGCATCTGCCTGTGCTGCAGCATTTCTCTGGGTTTCCATGGGATTTCCCCCACCCTGGAGTGTGGCTGGGGCTGTGCATTGTGAGGGGTGTTGTGGATTTGTCCTGGAGAGCAACTGGCACTGCTGAGCTTTAGGGGCAGGGGCTATTAAGGCATGTTTACAGTGAGTGAGTTTAAATATATATATTTGGGGGCTTAGTGATCCATCCACTGTGCACTTTATAAGGCGTGGTGGGGGAAAAGGTCTTAAATAAGTTATTGAGCCTCAGCAATGGCTTTGGCATATTAAGAGTATTTTAACTGGTAGCCCCAGTCTCCCCATGGAAGACCTGACCATTAGGAAGGATTTTACTGTTCATGACAACATCTTTGTTAATGCCATGTGTGAGCTGCTAGGAGGGAGCCCATCCCCTGCCTCTGTCACAGGAGGTGATGGCTGGTGCAGAGGCTGAGCTGGGAGCTGGGAGGGAAAGGTCTAGGAAGAGGATGGGGATGTGCTCCCACCCCTGCAGCCCCACTCTGGTGGGGTGAATGGGAGGAGTGCCTGTCCCTGAGCCACCCAAATGTTAGCTGAAGGTGCCAGACTGTTGGGAGAGGGAGTCTGGGGGAAGTTGAAGCTTCTATGGAGCTCGGTTTGGCCGAACTCTGCTGTAGGCTTCACTTTCTTCTCTTCTGCTCTTCTCTCCAGGAGATGCAGGGCAGTGGGAGCTGGGGTCCCAGCCCATGGTTTTGGCAGGTGAAAAAGCTGGTGATCCCCATGGGGCTCCCACCTGACCCATCCTGCTGGACCAGGGCTGGGGCCATGCACTGACCTTTTGCACCAGTTAATTTTGAGCTGTTGTTTTGGTCAGTGCTCTTGGTGCTGAGACAGGTGTGAGGAGGAGGGAAGGACTGGGATGAGAAGCCAAAATAAATTTAGCCTAAAGTGCTGTTGCTTGAAATTTTATTACTTTTTATTATACTCTATTTATTTTATTCAAGCACCCATCCTTGCAGATGCTGGTCTCAGGGCTGGGCTGCAGCAGCCGAGCCCTCCCAGCTCAGGAGTTAATTGCAAGTGATATGTAGGGCTTTTCTTAAAAGCTCTAGCTCTTGAAGTTTGGAGATTATGCAAGTCACTCAGCTTGCAGGATTTTTTTATCTTCTTTTTTTTTCTTTCTTTCTCTCTCTTTAAGCAATAAGATTTTAAACCCTTTTGGTTGCTGGAAAAAAAGCCCTTAAAGTAGAAATCTAAAAGGTTACCAGGAAAAACTACTGAAAATGTAAGACAAATAAGAATCTCATCAGGGTTTAATTTTTTTTTTTTTTTTTTACCAAAAAACCTTTTTTGTCACTCTTCATCCCCTCTAAATATGGCATCATTCTTTGCCTCATCACTTGGGTGGCTGAACAGGGCTCCTCCACACTGCTGAGCAAATCCTACCTCACTCTTCAGAAGTGGCTGCATCTCACAGGCAGAGGAGAGCATCTCTGCCTGCAGCTGACAGTGCTGATTCTAAGTCCTTGGGAGAAGAATGATGATTGCTCCCTGAAATTCCCCTTTTCCTCCACTTTTGGGCTTTACAGTCCCTATTATGTGTTACAGGGCCACTGGGGACTCTGTGGTCCCACCAGGATGGGAGCAGAGTGCTGCCT
>WAAG01016796.1:254-29518 GCA_013390105.1 Tichodroma muraria
GTAACATGACACTTTTTTTTTTTTTTAAGGTTACATTTGAGATCAATATAACAGCTAATGAATGTCCAAAGAAAGAACAAAACGAAACAATTAAAATTAAACCACTGGGATTCACTGAAGAAGTGGAAATTAATCTCCAGTTCATCTGTGAGTGTCAGTGTCAAAGTGAAGGAGAACCTAATAGTCCAGCTTGCCATGCAGGAAATGGAACATTTGAATGTGGTGCGTGCAGGTAAATAAATAGACATTTTCTTTATTTTTGCAAAGGAGAAATATGAGCAAGATCCTTGTTTCCTTAATTAGGGTTTACTTGGGTTTACTAATTTTTTTTAGTGAAAGAACAAGAATTGTTGTTACAGGCCTGTTTCTTCTAGGACACTCTGAAATACTGCCATATCTCTGCAAATAATCCCTATGCTTAAATACTGATCATTAGATCAGCATTATTGTATGAGTCAGAATTCAAATTTGGCCTTGAGTCAGTACTTTAAAGGCTATAGATCAGTTTTTGGTGTTCCTTTTTAAATAAAGAGAACAGATTTTCCCATCTATGTGTAGAAGAACTTCTTATACTTGGTGTCACTGTCACTGGTGCCCACTTGGTTTCACATGGGCGAGAGCAGGCCTGTGGGTGAGCACAGCCTTTTGGTTTTGTAAGTGCAGCAGTTTCCCAGTGATCTCTTGTCTCTGATGGACAGCACGGAACAGTCTGTCCATCACTGATGGGAGCAAGAGCAACCTCCATCTCGTCATCAATATCTTGCCCTTGATATTGAGAAATACTGATCCCTGAAGATCTCAGTCTTGCAGTTCTGAAGGTCATCTACTCTCCTGCTTAATTGCGATGCATAGGAAACCTTTTCATTGAAATAGGACAGCAGCTACAGGGAACAGTTGCTGTCACTTGAGAAGTAATAATTGTTCTGTCACATGAGAGAGGGATTAATAACGATTATGTGACAATTTAGTTAGAGAGGGTGACACATAGTCTCTTACCTGGAATATCGGTGAAGATAGTCAGCATAAAAGCAGCTTAGAACAGTTTGCTCCAGTGCCTGGTACATAGGTGTCAGCTAGAAACCTCATTTGCAGTTTAAGTTGGAACATCCCTTAAGAGTGTAGTTACTTTTACTCCTGTTCTTTGTGCTATTCTTGTGGCCTTTTTTTATGTGACTTTCAATTATGGTTACATTTTCAGTCATGTTTTTACCTTGCAGATGTAATGAAGGACGTATTGGAAGACTATGTGAATGTAGCACAGATGAAGTAAATAGTGAGGATATGGATGCTTACTGCAGGAGGGAGAACAGCACAGAAATCTGCAGTAACAATGGAGAATGCATTTGTGGACAATGCGTGTGCAAGAAAAGGGAAAACACCAATGAGGTGTATTCTGGCAAATACTGTGAATGTGACAACTTCAACTGTGATCGATCAAATGGTTTAATCTGTGGAGGTGAGAGATGCTTCAGCTTTCTGCAGGCAAAGCTGGTCAGCAGTTTACAAGTCTGTCTTCTCTAACCAGCAGAGTAGGCATACTTAGCTTGAAGATCAAAGCCACTTGATAGCAAAGATGAGGATACTCACAGATTTCGTGGCTGCAAACACTTGTCTATTAATAAAACAGCCCTCTGAACATGTAGTCTGTTAATGCACATATCTCCTTCCTTGGATCACAGCTCCAAGAAGGGTGTAAAGTGAACTTGACTTCTGCTGTTTATTGCAGAATTACCCTCAGGTATTACGGTAAAGAAGGCTGAGACAACTGTCCTGAGATTGTAATGTTGTACTGGCTCAGTGTAACCACTGTGTCAATAGAAAGAGAGAATGCCTGCAGCTTACTTGTAGTAGTGAGTGCTTGACTGTGGTGCTTGGCAGGATACCAGTGAACTGCTTGACACTGTTCTGAAAGGTAAGTGAAGACTAGAATATGCAAGATCCAGAAAACACCTTAAGCACTTAAGCTAGACTTGGATGATAGTCAATTCATGAAATCAAAAGCAATTTGAAAAAACATTCAGCAGCTAGTGTCTAAATTATTTTGCTGCTTTGCATGTGGAAGTATCTGGTAGGAGTAAAACTGCTACCTTTGTCTGTGATACAAAAACAAAACAGAGAAGCCTCTAAGCTCTAACTGAGTGATGAGAATACCTCATTTGTCTGATTTAGTCAGAATCAACTATTGCTTCACAAAGGATGGGAGCAGTGGTGGTGATGTTCCAGAATACATGGTGTCAGGAAAGTGTTGATTGAAACACTTTATTCTCATTGGAGAAGGAGGGGTCTAGCCAAATATCTTCCCTGGTCATCCAGATCAGTAAAAAGGCATCTTGTTTCTTGCGTAGAGAGTGTAAGGAGCATGAATTTGGGTTGGGTGTGTTAGGTCAGAAGTACAGCAGCTGAACATTGGTGTCCTGTGGAGCCAAAGTTGTTTCGTTTTTCTGTGTTTTGAATACTCAGTGCACTCCATCTTTTTAGTTCTTGCTTTATACATTTGTATAGTGATAGATATGAAGACAGGAGCAGTCAATTTATCTGTATGCATACAGGATGGAACTGAAGCCCTGCTGTAATGCTCTCCACCCAGGGGGATATGGTCATCACATTATACTATTCTTGATCTGATATTCCCAAGTCTTGTTGTGTTTTTTGTTTATGGAAGGAAATCCAAATGTCTAGGAGAACGGGAAAAGGATTCAGATGCCTGCAAGTAGTCTTTCAAGGAGCTAAAATTTATTTTGTACTTCTTAATTTGTTAAGAGTCTTCATTATCTCACCAGTATGGTTTCTTTTCCTTTTATCTACCCTGAGGTGGTGAACATTTATTTCTCACTGTCACAGATTTTTTTTATGTTAGACTTGATTTCATTGCAATACCTTTTCACTGCACAGGAAACGGGATCTGCAAGTGCAGAGTGTGCGAGTGTTTCCCCAACTTCACTGGCAGCGCCTGCGATTGTTCCTTGGATACTACACCGTGTATGGCATCTAATGGGCAGATTTGCAATGGAAGAGGAACCTGTGAATGTGGCACCTGTAACTGTACAGATCCCAAGTTCCAAGGCCCCACGTGTGAAATGTGTCAGACTTGCCTCGGTGTCTGTGCAGAGCACAAGTATGTACCCAGAAAACCAGGTTCCAGCTTCTATGCATTTTGAGTTTGTGATATGTGAGGATTTTTAAAATAAAGCTTTTGATAGTTAAAACTGCAGCTAAGCTTTTTGCTTAAAAGAAATACTATTGAAACTATTAACTTGACAGTTAGAAATTAAACCTGTACCTTTGTGGGCCAGTGAAATTTGCATCCTTCCCTTTGGAAATCCAAAAGGTTTTTAGAAACCTAGCATTTTCTGCATGAAAACTTTGAAATAAGTTTAGGATTAGTGGCTGAGCAGATTCCTGTGCAACTCACTTTGTGCTGAGAAAAAACCTTGGTCTTTTTAGTATAAAGATCTTGTTCAATCTGCTCTTTTCAATGAATTATTCAGTGATACCCCACTGTAAAGCTTGTCACTGAGTTTGTTCTTTTTAACCTGTGTGTGTTCCACTGTAAATACCCTGTTCTTACAGTCCCTTCTCTGAGAGTATTCATTTCCCAGGTAGATGTGTTGAAAAAGTTTGGGGTTTTTTCTGTCCTTGAAGCCTGTGGGTGATTCAGGGAAAGAAAAATTTATGAAAAGGGCTTTTGTTGATCTCAAGGCGTATAGATGTTCTGACTGGTACAAAGCCATGTCTTGCTTTATTTTTTCCTAACCTTTATGGCAGAAGGGTTGGTTTTCTTGCGAGTTTTTCCCCTATGTTTTCTCCTTAACGTTTCTTTAGATTAAATACTAGAAATCTTCCATGAACACATTGAAAAGCACTGCTTCTGTTTTGTTCTTGCCCAGGGACTGTGTTCAGTGCAGGGCTTTCGATAAGGGAGAGAAGAAGGAGACGTGTTCCCAGGAATGTATGCATTTCAACATGACGCGCGTGGAGAGCCGGGACAAGCTGCCGCAGCCCGGCCAGCCCGATCCCCTGTCTCACTGCAAAGAGAAGGATGTTGATGACTGCTGGTTCTATTTCACTTACTCTGTCAACTCAAACGGTGAAGCCAATGTCCACGTGGTGGAGACACCAGGTAGGAACACTGTGTTGCCTGTTCCTGCTTTCTTGTTAATTTGTGCAGTTGTTGGGTGCTACAAAGTGCCTCTGGTTGATTTGGGTGAGTTAAATGCATTCAGAAATAGGTGCCTGTTCCCTGAATGACAGTTGTGCATGTCTGATTTGCTTTAGAAAAAAGTATGTCTCCCTAGACCTAGATTTTTTAAACCCTTGGGCTGATAGAAACAGATTCTATTTTGTAAAAACAGAAGGTAAATCAGATATGTGTATTTGTTGAAGCATTTCCTGTTTGCACTTGGTGTACTCTCAGGCTTATTTTATCTCTCCTGTAGCAAGTCCTTTTTAGATAAATTTTGATAATTTTTTTTAACTAGGCTTCTACTACAGGTTATAAACAATTTTGTCTGTGGGGTTTTGTTCCTTTTTTCCCTTTCCTTTTCTTCATAATTTGGGATTAGCCTAGATGAAATTGTGTACTATACTGCAAACCGCTTGAATTATTTTATGCTGAGAACCTTTGCTTTTACTTGACTGTGGTACCTTCAATAACAGATCCCAAAATCATTTTGTTTTGTTAATCCTATAGATCAATCTTCTGACAGAAAAAAGTGAGAATTCTATAGCTCTGTCATTAATTTATCGTTTATTTACCAAGAGTGTTGTTATTTTGAATCACTGGATATTGCATCTAACAGTGCAAAATTTATGGTTCTGTACAATAGCAGTTTGTAGTCTCCTGATTTTTAAAAGCTTGATAGAAAATACACACCTTAGAGATTTAGTGCTGTGTTATATACTTAAGGAATTTTCAGTATTGATCATTTTGATGATCATGACTTAACACCACCTGGTGGCTAGTGGCTCTTAGAAATAAATACTGCTTTAATTCAGAATGTTTTAAATTCTCCACAAAAGTAGTCCACAGTATAGAGGAGGAACTTGAGTTCTGTCTTGTAGGAGAAGCCATACATGCTCTACGCTTTTGGGGCCTGACCTTTTCTTCATGTATAAACTTCTGCTGCCTTAGCTCAGAGGTGAATCAAGCCCATCGTGCACAAGGAGGCACCTTAATTTGTGCCAAAGCAGTTCTGAAGGAACAAGCTCTGGCCAGTAGAGCTGTGTTCTACTGGAACACAGTAGTGGAGCAGACATTTGTTCCTTACTGGCTCCCAAGGAATCCCTGTCATGTCCCTTCCCACTTCCCTCACTCTTGCAGAGGCAGCTATGAAGATGGGGAGTCTGAGTGTGGGGGAAGCTGTGTTATATCCACAGTTTTCTATTGCACAGGACTTGCATTAATTTGCCTCTGACTCCTTCAATCTGTGCACTGAGCTCTGCAAAAGCCTTTCTTCTGTTTGTGATTGTTGGGAATTTTATGTTAATAGTAGAGTTGGATTTTAATTTGGAGGATTATTATTTCTGTGTCAGCCACTTTAAATCACCTTGCATCTCATCACAGTCTACATCTCCCTTGTGAGGGGAAGAGGAGGGGCAGACTCTGATCTCTGTGGTGAGCAGTGACAGGACACAAGGGAAAGCCTGAAGTTGTGTCAGGGGAGGTTTAGGTTGAATATTAGAAAAGATTGTTCACGCGGAGGGTGGTTGGGCACTGGAACAAGCTCCCCAGGGAAGTGTTCACAGCACCAAACCTGACAGAGTTCAAGAAGTGTTTGGACAATGCTCTCAGACAGAGGGTGTGACTCTTGGGGCTCCCTGTGCAGGGACAGGAGTTGGACTCTGTGATCCTTCCAACTCAGGATATTCTGTTTCTGTATGGGGGGCCTGTTCTGCTGCCATTTTTGCTCCAGTGGCCACAGCTTTGGCTTGGAGCTCTTGCGTGTTTAAATACAATTGCCAGTTACTTTACTCTTAATACTGTAAATAAATAACTTGAGGGATAAGCAGTGTATAGACTTTATCATCAGAACAGGTTGTTCTGTTGCTAAGATCAAACACAAATTAGGAGGATAAAAATAAGCTGGAATGTTACAGGCTGTACATATTCCAAAAATTATGTCATTTGGAAGAAAAGTAGTATTGGCATATCTGATATTCAAAATACTGGCTTCAGTACAAAAGCAAATGTTAACAGCTTTTGGATATGCATTAGCTTTACCATTTTGTAAAATCATGTTTCCCTTGCTTTGTTTCCCAGAGTGCCCCAGCGGTCCCGACATCATTCCCATTGTAGCCGGTGTGGTTGCTGGAATTGTTCTTATTGGACTTGCATTATTATTGATTTGGAAACTACTAATGATCATTCATGACAGAAGAGAATTTGCTAAATTTGAAAAGGAGAAGATGAATGCCAAGTGGGATACGGTAAGTCAAGAAGCTTCTCTATGTATAAAAGCTGCAGTAGCAGAGGAAAAATAGAAGATTTTTTTTCATATGCTTTAAAGTGCTTCGGATTATAACCAGTCCTCTTAGAGAAGTATTTCTTGAGGCAGAAAAGAGAGTAGTAACTCAGGTTTAAATAGCATTTCAGAGAGGAGATGTGATGGTGACAGAACAGTTCAGCTTTGCAATTCTACCACGCTTTACAAGATACGATTAAAATGTTTGTTACAAAGATGAGTCACTTCTGTAGAAAGCAAAGAAGAAAATTTGGCGCTCATTAAGGAAATCTTGTAAATACTCACGCAGGGTTAAGTTGGGAGACTTCCATAAAGTCACAAAATCATGGCTGGTGCTGGTCTGTTGAAATCTTCCTAGCTCTTTGTCAACAGAGGAATGTGCAAGAAAAACAAGCCTATGGTCTGTAGGCTTTCATAGACTATGGAGTCACTGCCTCTGGGCAATATCAGGAGTCTGCTAATCAAGAACCCCTTCACTACAGTTCTGTAGAACTCAATGCCCCCATGTGCTTGATCAGAAAATATATTTTAAGAAAATTGTCCTAGGAAGCCTTTTGATTTTGTTTAAGAAAATTGATTTATCTTGTACTGGAGAAAAAAAAAATACTAACACTTTATATATAGCATGATTTTTTTTCAATGATAGTTGAGAATGTTGCTTTTTTTCCCTTGTTGAATTATTCGACATTGACCATTTCTTTTACTTCAGCAAGAAAATCCAATATACAAGAGCCCTATTAACAATTTCAAGAATCCAAACTATGGACGTAAAGCTGGTCTCTAAGTCTCAGTTTGTATCTCCTTTCATTTTCTTTCCTTTTTTTCCCCTTTGCATGTCACTTCAAACTCACTGTGTGTCACAGTCAGTTAATCAGTTTGAGTCTTGCTCAGTGTATCTACTGCTGCTTTGGTTGTGGGGTTTTCAAGAATGCAGCTTGAAATTTTTTAACTGGTTTTGACAGCAAGATTACTTACTTACTAATACTGCCAGTACTGGCTTAAACTGTTCTACAAGTGATTTCTAAATTTTTTTGTAAATGTGTGGATACATAATAGAACAGCTCCTAGGATTGAAGAATATTTTTGGATTATAGAGAGACACACAGGGGATGCTTTGTCTTCTACTTCTTCCAATCAGCAGTCAGTTTGCTTAAAATCAATATTTTTTCTAAGCTAGATTAGATACTCCTAAAATATCCCAGCCTATAAATATCACTGTTTTTATTAGAACAGCTCTGGGAACATGCAGAGTAGCATTACTTTTTTTTGTGAACTGTTCTGGCTTATTAACCTAGTATAGACCTAGTCTGTAATTAAGGTATGAAATGCATATACTCTACTAATTTTATAATTAAATGTGCAGCTTATTTTTTTCATCCTTATTTCTGTTGAAACTGGCAATATCACAGTCCTTGTAACCTAGCCAGCTTTAGGGTGCCCATGGAAATGAAACATTAATGGGACAGGAGGAAATATTCTTGTCCCATCTAGATGCATTTTTCACTCAGCTTCTTACTGCCTCCTAAGCTCAGCCTGAGCACCTCATTTGATTGAAATTGCTGAGCTCAGTTCTCTTCACACCCAACACACCAGTAGTAGCAGCAGTATCCAGCAGAGGAAGTCAGTGAAGCAGAAGTGATGAGTAAGATACCTTCTGCAGACTCTCAGATTGCCCTTCCATGAGTGCTCGAGGTGTTCTCCCTCGCTGGGACCCCCAGCTGCTGGGGAAGGAGTGAAAGGGAGTCTGAGATAGGGAATGGATGCCAGAAGAGCACTAAGAGAAAGCAGTGCAGAGATGAGACTAGAGAAGAGGAATGAAGAAGTTGGGAATGCAGCACATCCACTAAACATCCATGGAGGTTTTTTTCAGAAGCCAGCGGAAGGGAAGGGTCTGTATCTCTAATTTTATACTGCCTGCTGTCTCCCTTTTTCAGTGTTGCATTCAAAAGATTTTGTAAAGGAAAAATAAGGGGAGAAGGCAGAAACGGGGTGTTTAAGCTCTTATTTACTCTCACTGTGACAACAGTTCCAAATACTTTGTGTAGCATTCTGAGCCCTTCCTGACAAAATACTCTTTCCTTTTCTCTTTGCAATCATTTCACTTTTCAGTGTGTCCAAAATGGATTGTAAAAAACAGTCCTTTTGCCTGCTACATCAACCACATTCACCTCCTTTTCATTTTTCTTCCCAGAGCCAATTATTCTGGGGAGGAAATGGAGTTTTTGGTCCTTTCTAACACTTCACATACTCCATCTGGTTAAGTCTGTTACTTGTTCTTCTGCCATTCACTTAATTGTGTACTTTCTGTTGCATGCAGGACAAGCACCTAACAAACCATATGGTGTGTAACTTCCGTTCTGTGCTCTTGTTCTCTGCCCTGTGACTCTTCAGGATGTAATGTCCTTGGTGCTGCCATTTCTCCTCAAAAAGTATTTCCTGCAAAAAGCTTTCCTCTGGTGTAAATGGATTGACTTCTACCTTTTTTGGTTCGCTCAGATGTGAAGGTTAAAAGTGTGAAAGGGTGTGATTTGGGTTTTTTTTAAACATGACTTTATAATTTCTGGTATTCATAGAAATATTAGAAGTCTGGGGAGAGAGGGAGGTGGGTTTATTCTTACGGACCACCAGAAAGGAGGAGGTCTGAATTATCGGAGTAGGTGAACCATGAGATGTAAAACAAGGTCCTGCTTTTCCCTGTAGATAAGATTTTCTCGTGTTTTTACATCATTGCCATAGCCTCTCATTTAGATGAAGGTGTTAAGTAATGTCAAGGCAGGAAAGTCATCCAAAATCTCATTATATGAAAATTACATTGTAGTGGATTCCCTCCAGGTGTTTGCGTACACAAATTAACTTTTTGCAGTTTGTGTGACCCTTCCCCTCTCCCACAGCCATCGTCCACACACGGGCTGGGGCTCTGTGAGAGGGAACTGCAGCACCATGGAGTTTGTCATGGACCAGGTACTCAGATATTTCCCTGGTGCTGGTCCATGGTGGTGCAGATGATGCCACAGCGTCCTGGGGGTCAGTGCTCAAGGCACCTGAGTCAAGCAGAGTTCTGTTTGCCCAGGTTCTACCCCAGTCAGCCATAAAAGCTTTGGTGCAATCATGCTTTAAATAAGTCTAAGGATGAATCTCTTCATCTGATAAGCTGCATCACAAATTTAAAAACATAAAGCTGCTGTTTGTAGTGAATGCCGTAACCACTCCTGCTCGGGGATAGCTTGTGCATTGCTAAGCATCTTCAAACAGACTCCAAATTCAGTCATCTTGAATTTCACAAGTGATAAACACATTTATATTAGACACTAATTATTACTAAGTCTGTAGTAATTTGGTTAACCTTATTAGCAGCTACTGGTTCCAATGAAAAAAAAAATCCACAAACAATTCAAAGCCCTCAGGATCACAGACTTGTTCTTCTCCCGACTTGGATTTTGTGCCTGTAACTTTCCTTGCCGAGTGATGGACGCGCTGTGGGTGTGGGGGTGGAGATGCCCGGTTTTCAGTGCCTTTCCCGTGAATCCCTGTGTTCAGTGGGCGCTGCCTTGGGGCTCCGGCGATGGATGGAGCCGGGGTTGGCGGTGCCCTCTGGCTTTGGCCGCCGCGCTGGGCACGGCCCGCGTTCCGCGATCCCGAGGAACGGCGCTGCGCGTCCGCAGGGCTGGCGACGGTCACGAGCAGCTCTTGAACTACGCCGTGCACAAGTTTAGTTCTGCTTCCTACAGTGACTTAGGTCTTAAACCCACAGTGGCTGTTGAAACAGTGAGCCCCTGGAGCAAAAGGAGTAAGGTTAATCGAGCATCCTGTGTGATAGTTTCATCTCTGTGCAGCACTGGACTGAACTGTTGTCCTCTGAACAGCCCAGTCTAGTTGAAAATTGATATTGTTGCAAGAACATAGCTCTTTATTCTCAGCTGAAAGTACTTCTAAAAAGTACCTCCATCTTTATTTTACTCAGTATTTCACTGAGTCTTGTATGTAGTCACTGTTTGTTAATTTTAATTTTGGTTTAAGTGTGCATGGAGTTTTCAGTTGTAGGGGCATGTGGCAAATGTGTTTTCCTTAACTCTGCATGCTTAAACGAGCATATTCTCTTCAGTGCCATAAAGAAAAGGGGGTATTTAAAACCATACTATTTGTCCAATACAACAGATTTGGAATCCCATGTTTTAGTGGCCAATTTAAAAACTGGAATGCTTCTAATTTCTGGAAATGCATACCCTCTGCCAGCTGTGAGAGGCCCTGAGCAAGGGGAGCATCATGGTGGATTAGTGGGTATTTATTTTAGTGAAGAGCCGTCTGCAGGAGACCCTGCCAAGCCAGGCCCAAGACAGGGCATTTGGGGTGTGGCTGGAGCAGCCTGGGCTCTACCAGAAGAGAGCAGGGAAGGAGCCTGCAGATCCATCAGGTGCTTGTGTTGCAATTATAGGCAGTAGAGCCTCTGGAGCCATTTAGTTGATCAAACGTCAAGTTGGGTTAATCTGAAGAGTTGTGAATATTGGCTAAATCTCCATTATTTGTAATGGGAACTGAGACGCTGACCTGACATGGGGAGACAGCTAGTCAAGTGCTTTATCCAGTGACCTAAATCCCACTGTGTGCTTCTGAGAAGTGCAAGTACAAGGGAAGGCAGGACAGAGTTTCAATATCCTTATAGGGTTTATGCTAGATCAAGAGCATGAAAACTTCAATTCTGACTTCTCTGCAAAAAGCAGTATAGGAAAAAATTTGCAATCTTTTTATGCAAATTGTATTTTAAGCCTGCTTTCAGGTTCAAATTAGTTGTATGAGTAGCACCTAGCAACTTTCCAAGTTTTAGTCCTTACCTTTAGACCCATTCCTAGACTATCTGGTAGAAGTTATCTCTCTTTTACAACTAGAAGATGTGAGTGTGTACCCCCTGTATGTGCTGGGGGGAGTCTGTTCTGTAAAATGTTGGAGGCTAACAGCCCAGTGTAACAAGTATTACATAAAGCCTTGCCAAGGAAGAGCTGCACAATAACTTCTGCTCTGCATATGACGCAGCCTCTTACGCTTACAGACTTCCTCTGCATCATAAACTTAATTGGTTTATATTTATATTTTTAAGAATTCTCCATTAAAACTTGTCAAGGAAATAAGCAGTGTACATTGCCAAGAATTTTGAGGCATAAAGAGATACTTCAGTACCAGATTAAATCCCTCATCCCTGTATGTTTTTCCCGTTTCATTTGCACGTTACTATTTGCAAACCTTTTGCTAAAAATATTGAGGAAGATCATAATTTTGCATTGATTAGTTAGTCTGTCTGAGAGCTAGCCACATCACATGATTTTCCATTATTTAAAATTTTATAAATCCCAACCAGATGTTACTCCTCATCCCTTCCCAGACCAGTAGGTGATAAGCTTTAATCAAGAGAGCATTTGCCTGGGAACTGATAGAAAAGGGGGAAGGGACTTGTGCTGTTATGCTGTATTTGTGAAGTACAGCCAGCACTGAACACCCAGCTTCTCCTTCACCTCTGTCCAGATGATGTTAACCCAGATCTTGAGAAGTCTGAACAGAGAACTTTGACTTCCACAATTGTCTGGCAATCCACGTTCTGGCCGGACAAGTCTCTTGGATCTAGGCAAGACTGGATGCGCCCTCTTGCTCTTTGCATGTTAGAGAAGCTGGCTCTGAGGAGAAACACCCTTTTCCTGTGAAAGGAAAGACAGCAGCTGCAGGGTCTCCCTCAGCAGCAGCCACTGTTGTTGGGGTAGACCAGTTCCTTGTCCTGTGCTGGGCCTTGCAAACCAAAGGCAGCAAACTTCCCGGGAACTGTGATGAGAAAATTTCACATCAAGTGAGGTTCTTGCTTGCCTTTGGCACATTTTGTGGTATTCCCAGCTCATTTTCCAGGTTTATGACCCTGAAAAATAGCCACCTGATGTTTGTGCATCCTTTAATTGAGTGTAGGAAAGATTGGTTTAACCCAAAATATAATAGAGTTGAATATTAATAAAATTGAATTAATGTGATTGAATTAATAGCCCATCTCAGATTGGGGGTGGGGGGAACTGAAGGGATAGAGATTCCCTTACTGCTGCTGAAGGCCACGTACAGCCCTGGCCAGAACAGCACTTGAGCTGATGTCTGCACTGAGCTGAATTTTCTCAGGAATCAGTTGTGTATGCTGATAGAGCATACAGAAGAGCTTCATGCTGGCAGACAACATTCATTTAGGCTGAGGTTCAGGCTGTGCTAGGTGCTCAGAGCTGCAGCTCCAGGCTGTTCTAGCAGTGGTCCTTTCTCCTTTGAAGATTTATCTGTTCATTTTGAGTTCAAGCTGTTCATCTGAGGTGTGCAAGGATGTTATAAATGAAGTAAGATTTGCTGAGATAGAAGGTAACCTGGGAAAAAAGAAAGCTTAAAACAAGCTTAATTTAGGGGGTTTTAAATCTCAGCAAGAGAGATGTAAGCAATTATTCTGTAGGCTTGTCTCATATCAGTAGAAATATTTTTTTTATTACAGCACCTGCACCAGTACAGAAGTTCCTTTGTTTTATCTGTACATTTTGCCTTTATGGGGGTGGGGAGACGTGCAGGAATAAAGTGAGAATGATGAGTACTGAATGTTCACTGTAAATATTGACCGTGTATTAGCAAAATACTAGAAGTCTTTCCACATGGTTTCTAGAATTCAGTTACAATGTAAGATAACCTATTTAAATGTTTATTATAGAAGAATGTGGTCTGTGGTCAGTCCTGGTGTCAAACAATGTTATTTACAATTCTGTTCTTTGTAAAATGCCCTGGGCTGCAGAGCCCTGGGTGATGGCTCAGCCTCGAGATGAGCCTGCGAGGTTCAGCTGCTCCAAGGAATTCTGTGGTGCAAATGGAACAGGATCCCGCTAACCCTTTGCTTTATTTATTAGCTGTGCATGCCTTTGTTCAAGTTGCTAGAAGGAAAACTAGTTTGGCTTAAGCTGTTTGTGTGTACAAACAAAGCATTAATGGGTAATTTCTTATGCTAATTTTTATGCTTCTTGCAAACACATCTTTTTTCATGTCTTTAAATGTTAATATAATTTTTTTTTCTTTTTCTAGGGTGAAAATCCTATTTACAAGAGTGCAGTGACAACTGTGGTCAATCCTAAATATGAGGGAAAATGAACACTGCTTGTATAACTTCACAACACTGTATGCAGTATAGCAACTTTTGTAGTCACAATAAGATAGATTTAGGGCAAACTGCAGTGATTTTACTAATTCATTACATATAGGTTTGTTTTCCTGTGTGAAAATGTACCATATGTAATTTTTTTTTTTTTTTTTCCAAATAAGAGTAATTGGTGCCAGCTGTTGGACAAAAAAACTTGAGACTGTGTAGCCTAGTCAGCCCAGGTCACATGGTGCCTTTCTGACCTTTCCCTTTCCTGTGCTGTGAATCCAGGTCTTGTGCAGGGCGTGATTCTGCATGGCATGACTGGGAGGGAAGGGGTTAAAGCAATCAGCATGAGGGCTCTGCCTAGCCATTTAGTATTAAACTTTTTAGCTTTACAGGGAAATCAGGGCTTGAGTTTGCAGATGTAATTAAACTCATGTAGCGTGGAGCTGGTGGTTAATTGGTCTTTGACTTGCTAGATGTATGATTAAGTATTTAGTAAGTTGAGTAAGCTGGAGGGGAGCAGTGTAAAAGACTGAAAAGCGTGTGCATACTTATCTTTGATTTTCAAGTTGCATATTGCCAGGTTATGGATAAAATGAAAGGTTTTGAGAAGAATGTTAAGAAGGAAAACAAATAGCTTTAAAACTTGTGCCATTACTGAAGAAGTTGCTGACTGGTAACTTGCTTAGTTTTTCTTTGTAAATTCAAGCCCTGGGTGGCAGTATCATGAAGTACCTTACCAAGACATCCTCAGATCACCTAAGGGCCTTACATGATGCTGTGTCTTTATTCTGTAATGTGTCTTTGCTTTCAAGCCTGGTGCTTTGTCACCTTCTAATCTTTTTAACGTATTTGGTTGCGATTCTTTTTGTAATGTTTTTGTATCAGCACAAGCTTTTTTTCCCTTTTTTTTTTTTTTTTGAGCAGTCTTAGCTGTAAATTTGCCTTTACCCTGTAGCTAAGATTGCATAGTTTGTCATGTGACGAGTCACACATCATTCTTGACATGTGCCATGTATATTTGCCTCTGACCATTCAAACTGCATCATAGTCATATTCTTGTTTTAAGTGCCTTTTTATTTTAACAGATGTTCACTTTTTACAGTGCTATTACTGAAGTTATTTATTAAATAAAAGTACCTTAAATACTTGATCTTGTCTCTTTATCTTGTAGAAGTTGATACTATACAAAAAACCTGAGAATTGTGTCTCTGCAAGGTAATAATTGTAATTGTAATAACATCTAATGTGCCCTGAAAGGAGTTAAGTTGATCTTGGGTAACAAACATGTAAAATGCCCAGGGGTTGGGTGCAGCACCTTGTTACGTGCAGGGGCTGTTGTTGTAAACCCTCCTGAGCTCATTTGCTTGTGTGCTAAAGACGTTCTGTAGTTTAGTGAACTGTTCCAGCAAATGGGCTGTTGTTTGGTCAGCGCTCTTTCACAACACACAGCAAATGAGAAAAATCGCTGCATTTTGTAGAAAAATAAAATCTTCTGAATTTTTTTTAAGAGTATGATGTTGTTAGATTATCAAACACATTTTGTAATTAAATAGGAATTGTAATTAATTGTTGTTAGATTATCAAACACGCTTTGTAATTAAATAGGAAGTATGTTCATGGAATCTGTATGATTCACTGGGGCTTTTTTAGCTCTTGGTACTTCGGTTGTGCTGAGGCAGCGTGGGGATCTGTGCTGAATGTCCCTTTTAACACCCATCTGAGGGCAGAAGGAGCCTGGTGTCCATGCAGTGGGAGTGGGGAGGGAGGGGAGGATGGGAGCTTTGTCTGTCTGTCAGGGAAACAGAGCTCCAGGAGCAGCTCCTGCCAGGCTGAGTGTGCCAGCAGTGGGAGGGCCGGGCACTGTAGGTGTGTCTGCACTTCCCACCCATGGGTCTTCCTTCTGGTCAGCAGGAAGGGGACAGGGAGGAGGCTGTTGTCCCAGTGCTGTGTCCTTGTGTGCTCTGTGTGCACAGATGTCCTATGTGTGCCCTGCCTGCAGAGCCTTGCTGGGAGCACACACTCCAGCTCACCTCGTGATGGACCTGGGGACACAGAGCCGCTGCAGTCTGGCTGCTTCTGGGCTCCTGGATTTGGCAGCAGGAGTATTTTCAGATAGTTGGTGACAATGAGAGCAAACTCACGAATGGGAAGAAGGTGTGCAGTAATTTAGCCTGTGATGCTTCATGACAGAGTCCCACCTCAGAGAACCAAAACAGCCTGAGACCCATCTAATCTGGCCACAAGATTGGATACAAGTGGCAGCTGCACCAGTTTGTGCAGCTCATGTTGTCTGTTCCTCTTGATACTGACTTTACAGAATTGCCTCTGTCCTGGGTTGTCCATAATGGATGAGATTTTATTTGGGACATTTGAGAACTTGCCTCCCTTCCTAATGCTTTGGTCACTTCCCCAGCAACACTGAGGCTTTTCAATATCTACGTAGGAAAAGATGCAGAAGTTTCTTCTAAACACATTCTGTGTTACTTGTCCACAGCAACTGAGACAAAGCAGCTTGAACAGAAGGGATAGTTTCTGACATTTATGGCTGTTGGTTTGTCAACGTTGTAGAATGGATTCATCCCAAATTTCTGCTTTGGACTGTATCAAAGTCCCCTTCAGATCGGTCTTTTTACCTCTCCATCTTTCCCAGACTGCAGAACTATTCTGAACTATAATTTTCTGAACTAGAGTTAATGTCATACAGGAAGCTGACCTTTAGGAACACTGACCCCCATACAGCATTACCAGTGCTCCCAAATTAGGCAAATGTTTAATTACATGTGCATTATCCTGTGTCCACTCATTGTGTTACATGTTCTGCAGTTTCCTTAACAAGTCTGGTTGCAGAATGCTTTTGTGGACTGTAAGGCTGCTTTTTCATAGAGATGCTGAAAGCTTTGAATGTAAGTGATTTAAGATCTCTCCCATTAAGAGAGCTTTTCTAAACCCTTGTCTGAACTGGGTTTCCAGTAGATGCTTCCAGGCAGATGGAAGCTGCTTAATATCTCCAAGTGAACAGTTGCTTAAATGAGAGAGAACAGCTGCCATCCTACAGGAGCAGATTCAAGACAAGTGTCACAGATTGTGGGATCTGCTTTAAAGCAGGATTGGATGATCCAGCTAAGAGAGAAGATGTAGTTCAAATAGGATAAAATTTAGATGCTGAGAACCAGAAGTAGTGAATCCTCCCTGGTTTGTAAATAGTGTCCTCAGGTACTTACCTGAATTGTGCCCGTTGACAAAGCAGTGAGCTCTTACAGACAGTAGCAGTCCATCAAGTCCCACACAAGCCACATGTAAGATCCCAGCAGCTTCTCTGTTTTAAAATAATTACAGTTAATATGCCAATAGTCTTGCTATCCTTAATCCATCCATTTCCTCAACTCCTGTCTAGTAACTAAAGGGCTAAGCTAGAATTGTTTTATGGCAGTTGTAATAGTCAGGGTTTCTTATCCTGGATAGGAACTAACGACAAAACTACAAGTCAGCTAAAGAAAATAATTCTCTGTAATCATGTGGTTTATTAATTAACTAATTTTGCCATAGTATGTTGAGCCTCCTGCCTTAAAACTACCTTTAAGTCTGCTTGGAACATGATCTTGGCACAGTCTGGAGCACCTACACATGTGGAGTCTGGAATGATAAATTGATGCTCTTGGGATGCTGATGGGGTTTTTCCCTTTTCTGCAAAATCTACAGTATGTTTTCTTTTCCATAAGTTAAAATTCATTCTCAGAGAACACAGAATGCAGGTCGGATAAATAAGTAAAATAGTGATGGTGAGTATATTCTGTCTACACAGTTCTTCTATTTAGAGGGTGTTTTTCAAGCACTTCTGGTTTTCTTTTTGAAAAATCAGTTGCTGCCAAAGCATTTATCTAGCAGAAAGAAAATATTTATTAGCAACTATGAGTGCAACTACCAGAACACAGATTGCTGCAACATAATTCCAGTGAATGTTCATTAATGATATTAAATACATTAATCCCATCTCAATAAAATGGATAAATTGCAGATAGAAAGAAAAACACTGTAGGACATAGTTTTAAAGCACTTGAGAATGTTTTTAATAAGGGTGCTGACATAGCATAGTATCAGAATAGTAATAATACAATCAGAATAATACCAGAAACTAAAAATATAACAATTATTAGGATATTATCACTGCAAGACTGATAAAAGTCATACCATCTACTAGAGTAATGCATAATTGCAAAATGGGAGAATAAAATTAATTCAAGGAGGTAACTGTGTTTGGATGGAGCCACCGAATTTTTCTTGGGCTCCAGGGAACCTGTTCAAGGAAGATTTTAGAAAGATTACACGAACAGAAGGCTGGATTAAACAGACAATAAAAGCAGCTGGTCAAAATAAGATGTCCTTGAAAAAGGTGAAAATATAAAATAATAGAAATTTAAACACTAGAATTACGCTAAAGAGGATTTAGTTCCTCACAAAAGGCACAAGGAATAATAAATACACTGCAACAAGAAGTCTGGCACCGAGATTAAGGACAGTTAGGATAAAGAAGTGACAGAATATGTAAGCTCATTCTTTGCTTATTTATTTCTTATGGAAGAGTTTCATGAGATAGCCAACCTAGCATTCCCCAGCAGAGGGCAAATGCTAGAGAAATTATTCAAAATGAAGTGTCAACAAAATATTCTAGAGAGTAATCAACAGAAGGAATAGCAGCAAACTGCCAGAAGCCAATGCTAATCATTGGAGAAGGCTTAAGGAACTCGAGGATGAGTGCCAGGTCTCATTGCCATATGAATGGAAAATGGCTAACATACATATTCTCAATTTTTAAGAGGCCTTCTGGGACTTAAAAAGAGCTACACAGATGTTTCTACCACTGTCTGGTAGAAATTATAAGTGGACAGGGGGATGAGTGTGACATACTTTGCAAGAATCAGCACGGGCAGAGAGATACCACATCTCACAAATGTGAACTTTGAGGGAATCAGTGGCATGCAAAGAGATCATTTCATACAACTGGACTTGCAAAGCCTTCTAACAATGCTTTGCATCAAGGACCATTGCAGAGACTTCCAAGGAATGTGAAGAAAGTCTTCAAAAGAATAAACAGCTATTAAAGATGGAAGGTTAAAAAACACAGCATAGGAAATCAGTTGCCAGTTCTCTAATCTGAGAGGTACCATGGAAACACCCCTCTCAGTGCAGTCCAGGACACCACTGGCCACCTTTGCCATGAGGGCACTGAGTCACTGCCCTGTCATTGCATTGTCACCAGGACTAGCAAGGTCCTTCTGCAGGGCTGCTTTCCATGCACTGGACCCCAGTGAGTGCTGGTGCTTGGGGTTATTCCTCCCCAGGGGCCGGTCTTAGGCACTTCCCTTTATTGAATGTCACAAGGCTTCTTCCATTCCCAGGCTCTTTCCATTCCCAGTCTGCCCAGGTCCCCCTGCAGCACCAGCCCTGCAGTGAACCAGCCACTCCTCCCAGTTTTGTTGGTCTGTGGAGGTGCTGAGGGTGAGCCCCATCGCTCAGGTCGTTCTAGGGGATGTTAAACTGGGAGGGGCCCAATGTCAAGCCCTTGGATACACCACTGGTGAGTGGCCTCCTGATCTGTGCCAGCAACCACGGCCCCTCAGCCCTGGCATTTCAGCCAGTTTTCAACCCACCTCACTGTCCTCTTATCTGACATAAACTCCATCACCCTGTCTGCAGTGACGTTATGACAAACAGGGTCAAAAGCTTTACTGCTGGGGAGATAACATCCACTGCTGTCGCCTTACAGCACCATCCACACACTTAAACCAAGCTAAAGGGTACAAATCAGTCATTACTGTATGTATTCAGTGACAGTCTCTGAACTACCTGGTCCCTGCTCAGGAAATAAGATACAGACCATCAGTTTAATGCTCAGTAACAGTCAAAAAAACACTCAGCATAAGTAGGGATTACCAGAAAAAGAGGAAAAAGCAAAACAGAAAACAGTATTTTTTCTTTTTTTTAAGAAAAAAAAAGACTGATGTGACTAAATCCTGAGTATCACTTTAGTTTCAGCCTTCTCAGCAAAGATAAAGTAAAATGAGAAAAGACACAGAGGAAGATGACAACAAAAGTTGCATACCAGGGATTTCTGTACAGGGATTTTAAGCCTGGAAAAGACAACAAGGATACCATAGTGACTTACTGTGAGAGGCAGTGGAGAAGGTGAGTGGGGGAAGACTAAAGGGTTATCAGACAAAGACAGCCACAAGAAATAAGTGTAAGGTACATCTTCCCCTAACCTATAAGATGTAGAAGCTTCTGACATACTGTGGGTAGCATGTATTTAAAATGAGCAGATAAATTCACAGAAGAGGAATTCATCATGGGATACTAGCTACAGAACCTAGCAAATATTGCTTAGCTTGAAATTGAAGATTATGCTGGGAAGAATCATATTTTGTTCTCTACACGTTTGCTTGTGAACACAGATGGAGAGAAGGCACTGAATTACGTGAACCCATAAACTGCCCCAGGAAGATCAGAAACCTTTTTGTTCTGATCTCTTTTTGTTCAAGATCTTCTGATCTTGTTCTGATTCTTGACATGAATGTTGGGACATTCATGTCCCAACACTGGCCAGCTGTAAGAGCCTCAGCTTCTTGCAGACCTTTCCAGTTTGTGTCCAATCTTATAAGCAAAAGCTTTCAGTTACCTCCTGCATTTTCTTTTCTATCACAAGAGAAAATACTTTGCAGCAATAATTGGAAGTAAGTTACATTTACTGTTTTAAAGTATGAATCAAAAGAAATAATGGACTTATTTCAGTAAGGCTGTCTGCCCTGCTCCTTTGTGTCACACTAATGGGCTCATCAAAACATCCCTTCCAGAACTGAAAACAACAAATTCTTTTAATTCCTGACTCTCCACTGATGTACAACTAGAGCACTTTCCCATAAATCTCTCAAAGAGCAATAGGATGTAGTGTGTATTAAGAGATCTGGAAGCTGTTGCAGAAGAGATTCCTGGCAGTAAGAGACACTTCACTTTAGTCTGATACCTCAGAAAAAAATACCCAGGCTGTTACCAGTACCTGATTAAGGAGACACCACCAGCCCACTGCTTCACATTCCATTTTTTCACATGATGCATGAATTCTACTACCAAACGAGAGAGTGCAGCCATTACAAGGTAGTTTACAGACTCTGGAGTTACCAAAGCCACCTCTAACTTGGAAGTATCCAAATGCATCTACATTTCTGCAAGAACTGGTGTTTTAGTGAAATGATCCAAGAGCCAATTCGTTTAATTCCCAAAGTGAAATACAATCATTCTCTGCTTCCGTTTGAAATATTATCTACACTGAGCAAAGAGAAAATACCAAAAATTAAATTTTATGTCTATTATTTCCTTTCACTGGCACCTTCATCCATACAGGATCCAGAGCCCTGAGCCCTCCCGGGGTGTGGGCAAGTAAGATACAGTTCAGTGGCTGGAGAACACCACAGAGTAGGAGTTTTGTTGGACTCCATTCCTTGTTGAAACCGGATCACCGTGCAGTCAAAAACCTGGAAATCTTTTGGATGGTTGAAAACCAGGAGTTACTCTCTAAGTAGGTAATTATTTAACATGTTCAGCTTTTGCTGGACTGCTCTTTGACTTGGGTGCCTCAGTTTCCTATGGAGCGTTCTACCTGAAGTGCCAAAGCAGGTAAGGTCTGACCTTTGCACTGAATTCAGGGTCCTGCATAACACTGGCCATCGGGTTTTCCTCAGTTAATTCCTTTTGAGGTAGAAAATGAAAATGAATATAACCTATTTTAATTTTATATTGGTAAGGAACACACCACAAAGCTGACAAATATTCAGCTGGAATTACTTGGCAGAACAGTTAATTCCATATTTATCTAATTTTGCAGTAAAAATATCTTTCTGCAAAACTCTACTAACTTGCAGATCTCAGCTCTGTCAGCATTATAACTGCTATTAATAAGTAGGGTAACTTCAACACTGCTCAAAAAAATTATTAAGTTGTTTTGCATCTTATCTTCCGTAAAACAAGAATGAGTGACATCAACTATATTTCTTTCCCTTAGTTTCTATTAATATTGCTCTGCTAAATGATTCTGATATCAAACTGATACTGCCCCGTATATTCTTTTAAAACACTAGCACAACCACTTGTTTTTAAACACTTGCACAACAGTAGCTCCATTACAGCTTTCTGGAAACTTTCCACAGTTTCAAGAATGACAATAGATTATCTGTCCAAGCAGTTCTTTGATCAGCTTATTTGTTCAGCACTCTTCTGAGACAATCTTCAACTCACAAAAAAGCACTCTGCTCGTGCACATTCAGACTGGGGCGCTACCAGTGCCCTTGTAGTACAATATTTTCAGTGTAACAAGGTTAGTATTTCTTTCCTGTTATCTGAAACATCCCATCAGTTTCATTAGAGTTTAATAAAACCAGAAAATCAGACAAAAGTTAGTATTAAAAAATTTTTGGAACCAAGCTTTTCCTGCTCTTGGAAAATCTTTCAAAGATTTATTATTTATTTCACTAATTCCTAAATAGATATTACCAGAATTTATAGTCTATCAACAGTTTTATACCACAATGGTTTCTTTATAACTACGATATTTTATCACCAAATTTTCATATTAAGTTCATACACTAAAATGTCACTAGCCCATAACAATTACAGAGAGTAATGAAGAGTTATATTTAGATATAAAACATGTCCTAGCCAACACCTAAATCATAGCACAGTTTTTCAGAGGCTTGCAGAAGCAAGGCAGCTGCAGCTGAGCAGAGCAGATGAATACAGCCCATAAGGGTTCTGCGTCTTCAGTAGAACTGCAAGGACACAAAACAACCATGGCTGCAGTGAAAAGAACACAAAGGAAAAGTCTACATAAATTAGCTCTGCCTCCTGTGCCTTACAACACTGGTCTTCAAAGAACTTGGCTGGAACGCCACAAAATCGTATTTCAAAACTCATGGGGAACTTTCAGATAAATTTGATTAATGTTAAAAATACTTCAGTACATATTTGGATCATTAACTTTATTTTTTCTGTTCTATTAATTAAATTCTGAATTAGAAAGAGATTGGGGAATCTATCAAAAAACAGAATTTAGAATCCCCTGACTAGTCTTCCCATCTTGATAGGGCAAAAGACTCTTAAGGCTAATTATCTTTTATAGATAATTATCTGCATAGATCAGTTTAGAATATTCAGATTTCATCTGACATATTCCAAATCACACACAAGTGTCAACAATATATATTTTCAGTTAAAATAAAATTAAAAAATAAAGAATACTTTAAGGATCCATCCTAGGACTGTCTACCAAAGCCATAATTTTTACTGACTGTACATGCAGATGAATGACCATGGAGGGTTTCACCCTCTGACCCATGTGCACTTGGCTGATCTGCTACAGAATTCCTCTCTTGCTGCAGGTCTTTCAATTTTTCTTTCAGACTTCAGCTAAAATTCTTTTCAGCTCATATCCTTTATTTCCTATAGGAAATGAGAGATATAGTACTCAATTTAAAGTTTTACAAGCTTCTGTAATGTAAGATTTTAAGCTAGAATGCTGACTGTTGAAAAGTTGCCTTTGCATTCTCATAGTAAATACAGTATACTGAGATTAGACACAGAAAATATTAATATTAGAAATATTGAAACTGAAGGTTGAAACAAGTCTATAAACCAAAATGTACTATGACAAAGATATAATGCAAGCATGTAACACCCTCTCTGTACAGCTGAGAGAATAAAAGCAAGCAATACTTATCTGCTGATATTTATATCTTTGATAACATTTTCTATTTATAGTGACAATCTAGTATTGCAGACATAGATCAGAAGTATATTTTTATGCATCTTAACTAATATGCTCCTAGGTTATCAGTCTTTCAATGTTTTTTCTTTAAAAATGCCTAAGTAGCTCTCAGGCAATCTAAAATATCATTCCTCCATGTCAGAAGTTCAGTCAATGACCATTTTCACCTATGTCAAAATAGATATTCCCTTCAATTCCTTTTCTTCACATCTCAAGGGAAAGAATTCTAAACATTAAAAATTGCTGAAAATAATTTCCATGTTTGTAAAAAGCCAGTCCTGCACTCTTATTCCTGAGAGATATGAATGTCTCTATCATTCTACTCCACGAACACACATGAATAAATAATACAGCAGCAGACTGCAGCTGTGTGTTACCATTTGTGCTGCCTGCCTGGCTGCCTGCCAGACCCAGGCTTTCCTGCAGGTCTTTCAGATTTCATTCCACAACTTCAAGAAGCCTTCATTGGTTTGATAGCTCCTTTACTTGGAAAACTACATTCATATTTTTATTTAAAAATTGAATCCTAACAGACGGATCTTGAGATTAAAATTTATTTTATGTTGGAAATAACATCAGTGATAAATTATTAGCCTATACTGTGAGTGATATTTAAAAAGAAATTTCTAAGCTTTGAAAAGAAACCCCACATTTAAACAATACCAAAATTAAGAAGTGCACAGGGAATGGAAAACAATATTTCTATTATCTTGTTAACTCTTTCCTCCTGAATGCATTGTACTTTTTATTTAACCCCTTCAAAGCACAAATTATCTTCTTGTTATTATCACAATGCAGCTATGTTTCTCATTCCAGCCTCTAGATCATAATAAATTATTTTCCCACCTTGCACATTGCAATAGAAAGAAGGAATTATGGTCTGACATAGGCCTGGGGGTGAGTTCCTGACTCTAGTTAAACCAATCACAAAATTCCCATTAGCTGTGCCAGAGTCCACCACAAGTCATTAAATACAGTGAATTACCTGGGCACAGCCTGTTCGCTCTGCCAGGGGCTGTGGTCAAGGCTGGCTCTGGAATGCTGCAGCTGGGAAGGAAGCTGAGGAAAGCTGTGCCACAGCCAGTGGTGAGAGGACAGTCCCTTCTCCCCAGCCCTGCCTGGTCCTGGGTTTGCCTTTGCCTGGCCCTGCTGAGCTGTTTCCCTGCCTTGTCTTTGCAGTTTTCCCTGACAGCCCCTGGACTGTTGATTGAACTTGGCTGCAGTCGCCAGCCCCGATTCTGACTTGACCTCAGATTGTGTCTCATCATTTTGGACTTGCCCTGTGATCTTGACTGTTTGGTGGCACCAACGACCATAACCTGACCAGCTCTTCTTGCCTTGTCCAGCTTCTGTGGGATCGTGCCCCTGTCAGTACCTCCAACCATCCTGCTGTCATTGTCATCCCCAGAGGGCCTCCCCACGTGGAAAAGCCTACTCCTGCTGCTGCTTGGCATGTGTCATCTCCCTGTCCTTCATCCCCATACTTTCTTTCTTTTATCTTCTTCCAATTTTGGGTGCCATTGATCATTCTTGCCTTCCTGGTGTTTTACACCCACTAGACTAGATTGGCTTTTTTTGCTCCAGTTCTTTTCAAGACTGTTCTTGTAGTTGATCTTTTGATGAGTATTTTTGCTCTTTCCCCACTGTCATTATTCCCCAGGGCAGTATCTATAGCCTTTTGCTCATCTTACATTTCCAAGCAATTTCATCAGCTGACACATCCTCAGTTATCATCTCCATGCTGATGACTAACAAATCAAGCTCAGCACCATTAATTGTTCTTCTAGCAATATTCCCCATCTCTCGAAATATGTCATTTCAAGGTTTTATCAGCTTCAACAAAACTTGAGAAGAAGTAGTGTCTTTCTTTCCAGAAACTTGCCATACCTTTACTATCTGCATATTCAGGTACGTGTACTCAGGGCACTTTCAAAGTTTTTCCTCACATTGCTCTTAAAGAAAATCCACATGCCATTTTGGGATCTTCATCTACTCAACATCCTCCTTCCCTCTTTGTCTAAACAGAAGGGGCTTCTTTTAAGTCCGAATAAAATGTTATAAAAAGCCTTTTAAAAACCCTTTCAATTTGTTCTTGCAACACCCTTGCCTCCAGACTGTACCATCTGAATTCTTCCACCAAAACCCAGTTCCCTTTGATATCAAAACTATATTTTTCAGTATTGCTTTTAAATGTCCATGTGACATAAACCTGCATCTAAAAAAAAAAAATAAATTGGACACTATGCAAGATAAGCTATATTTAATTGCCAAGTAGACAAAATATCTGAGCTAGTTTTAAATTAGAGCCAGTGAAGTACCCCCAGCAACAGTGATACTGAGCTTCTTGGCTGGATGTATTTGTTCATGCACAACTCTATGCATTCATGGGTATTCTTCCTGTTCATCTGTATAACTCTACAGTTCCCTCATAACATATTTTCTCATTTAGCTTGATGCCTATTTATATTTTGTATATTCTGCCAGTATTCCCAGTCTTGCATAATTTGACAGTCTGTGATCCATGTATCAAAAAACACGTTTTACCCTATTTAGGTTCCTCTTAAAATAATTGCAGTAACTTTCACTAGGGTCTGTTTCTTCATACTGAGATTGGGAGTGGCCAGAGCAGTAACATTCCTTGAATAAGTACATGTGAGGTGGTAAATTAAGCAGGGACCTAAATAATGGAATACAGATCTCTGCATCTCTGCTGCATTTAGCAGTGCTTCTGTTTATCTGTCTTCAAAAGCTCCTTTGTCTTTCAGATCTTCTGTACCTGATGACAACTCAGCGAGTTTTACTGTGCCAAAGCTCCACTGTTTCCTTCCCAAAGATAAAAGCTACTCAGGAAGATTTCAATAGAGCAAACATCTAAACACTGTCTGCTGTTCCTCTAGAAACTGGCACACGGTGTTTTCTGAAAAGAGTGAAGAAAACTTTCCAAAGCTCCTAAGAACTGGCCTTTCTGGCATTTCTTGCTGCAGGCCCACGCAGTCCCTGCTTTTCACTCAGTGATGAAGGCAACGTAAGAGCCTGTCCAGACACAGGAATTTGGGCCCGTTTTGGAAAGTGCTTGCATAGCACAGGGGCTGGCAATTTCATCCCCAGATGACAATTTTACATTTCACTGTAGCATATCTTTATCTCATCCTTTATTATATCCTTACCTCATCCTTTAGTAGCCTTTTCATACAGGGAGATGAGGAACTGGCACGAAGTCAAGATTTTATGGAGTTAGTCAAGTTTCAGTAATAGCTGGGGGAGAAAAAAAAAACCCACAAGAAGATAAATAGCACTTCATTGAGGGCAAACTGTCAACATCCTCATGACATGTTTAGCGCTCTCTAATCAGGACTCTACACAGCTCCCCATTTGCCATTTTCCAGGCCAGCTTCTGCTGCTGCTTGTTGGATTTTACTCACTTGATTTATTAATGGCAGTCTTTTGCCACTTAGTAGAAGTTCTAGTTCCTTGGGAATGGGGAAAAAAGCAAATGTTACTTTAGAAAAACACAAAAGCTTTAATCTAGGACATAGAGTTACATTTTATTTCAAAACTATAGTCTATATTTAATTCTATGCTCTGTTTGGACTATAGGATCTTATATGCAAATACATAATACCTTATAGCCTTGAAAATAATTTGTATTAAGGCTACTACATACTTTCCTGCTAATATAATGAAGCTTTAAAATAGCTGAAGCACCATTTAGCACAAAACAAGATCGAAAAAGGATTAATATATATCATGTTTCTGTTGTTACA
The DNA here is from genome assembly GCA_013390105.1 of Tichodroma muraria. Taxonomy (NCBI): domain Eukaryota; kingdom Metazoa; phylum Chordata; class Aves; order Passeriformes; family Sittidae; genus Tichodroma; species Tichodroma muraria. The sequence goes on from WAAG01016796.1 coordinate 27,429, forward strand.
TATTTACCTAAAACCAAGACTTCAAGTTTCATTATGTTGTTACAAACTTATTTGCAAGGTAAGAATATGTTCCCAAGCAGGCAAAGTTATCTGCAGACATAAAAATCATTATCTTTTTTTTACAGAAACATTAACTCAAGGATCAGGGGACAGGGATGCAAAAGGTTAAGAAATAAATGAATTGCCAACATGGAAATATCAGTGCAACAACCAAACAGTACCTTTTTTACAGTCTGAAAAGGCTGAGAACACAGATAAATTCCAGTTTTCTTGGCTAACTATTGAACAAAATTATTTCACTAATTTTTAGAATTTTAAGTGCTTATGTTGTCATATTTTTAGCCCATAAACAAGGAGCATGTAAGGCTGACAGTCATTTCAGGAATTGCACCAGAAACTTTAAATGGCCAGGTGTGCCTGATTTCTCCTGATCACCTTGCAGGTTCAAAGCATTTAGCAATTAATGAGACATAATGTAGTCATTCAAGGAAAGCTGACTGCCACAAAAAATAAACCTGATAATTTATGGAGTCACTTTGAAAGTAATCATTGTCATTGTAGGGACCCAACATTATTGTTTGTCTGGACCTAATTTAATTATGGGTATTTTCTGCTTCTGGTGTAGGCTCCTCATTTGACAGCTATTACAAAAGCATAAGCTTTACTTGTATAAATGTTCGCCGTGCAACAAAAATATTTTTAATGGCAAAACACATTAATGCACATAAATTTTCATACAATTTTCATCACATATATTTTACAATTATTTAACATTCATACTTTCTGTATATCAGCATGACTGAATATCTTTTATATAAAATCAGCTCAGCTGGAAACATGTTCATTGGTATAAAAAATTCCCAGTGCATCAGAGAGAAATAGTCCTCAACATTGTTAAAACCCTGAGTTTGGGAAGCATATTCCAAGGTCTCTGGTGATTTTTGGCATGGTGGTAATAGTTACAATCAGATAATCTTTCTAAAGAAAAGACAATATTGATATTTAACATCTACTACTTCATTTTAAAATAGCCCATGGAAGATTTTCTTCAGGTAAGATGGTTTCCAAAGTTACATTTTACAATGAAAAATTGTAACACTACATGATACAGTTCACTCTTATTACAACATTAGTCAGCTGATAAATGTTATTTTGACATATCCAAGTCCCAAGTAAACTCACTCAAACTACAAATTAATAAGCTACCTTTAAGAACTCAGAAGTAGTTAATTTAAAACTAATGTCAAAACTGATAAATTGAATAAAATTTTCCTTTTTTTCCCCCCTTGATTTTATTTATACAAATTCACTCATTCAGAAATGGAGCTCCTTCTTCACTTTTTTCCATCAGCTTTTTCAAGATTGGGAAGTCTGATGCAAAACCAATGAAATGCTGGCAGTTGATAACTTAAAAGAAATTCAAATCCTTCAGTATTTGGAAAACTACAGAATATATATTATTGTGGAGGTATTGGTATGTATTTTGAACTGCTGAATATGGGGACAAATATGACAAAGAAGTGAGCTCTGACACAGTAGTGCTGGATGGGCTGTGCCATCTTCCAGTGCTCAAAGGAAAACAGATAAAGGGCTGCTGTGGGTTACCACTGCTGCTGAGAACCCCTTTAGAATCATATTCATTGTTTCCACATGGCTAGCAACCATGGAAGTACTTTGCTCCAAAATATGTTACTGATTATATTTTCATGCTTTTAAGAATAATCCTATAAATTTCAGTTTCTGTGTTAGGTTTTTACCTCTGTCCATCATGAGATTCTCGTAGATGGCTCTGAAATTAAATACTGGAATGCATCATGTAACAGTCCAATACATTCCACTACAGTCTCTGTTACTGTCATGTAGAGGAACTTATGAAGTCCAAGACAGAAAATATTTTCATTCCAAAGTCCCCAAAAGCCAAGTATACTGCGTTCAGCTGCTGAAAATTAATTTATGGGAGGGTTAGGTGGTTCATTACAGTTTAAGGAAGCAAAACTCATTAGTATGTTCAAACACAGGAACTAAGAATACCCAAGAGCCAACAGATTATTTTAAAAATAAAGGAAATATTTTGTTTTACTTTATAATCT